>SJYO01025286.1:145125-220940 GCA_006410555.1 Capra ibex | reverse complement strand
GCCAAGTGTATAACGACTTCGGACCGAACCTCTTAAAACTCGTAATGAAATGATCACACACTCTACTCACGTTAACACGCCATCAAACTCGTAAGAAACCGTAATGGAAAGAAACCCTAACCTTACTTTTGACTGGAAAAGGTCAGGGCACCGGTGACGACTCAAAAGGTTTAAACGACCGTATAACTCACGTCGTGAAAGTGTCGTAGTAGAAAGTCCTAAACTTTATCGAGTTGACCTTAAGGTAGTGGAGGTGATCGAAACAAGCATCACTACGAAAGATTCCGGGTGAACTGAAGTGTAAGGTCCTACAGACCGAGATTCACTCACTAGTGTGGTAGTACTAATAGAACCAACACTTCTAGAAAAAATGTATCAAGAAGACACATAAGAACGGTGGAGAAGAATTATAGAAGACGAAGTCAATCCAGGTATGGTAAAGACAGGAAATAGCTCGGGTAGAAACGTACTTTACAAGGGAACCATAGAGATTAAAAGAACTTCTCTAGAGATCAGAAAGGGTAAGACAACAAAAGGAGATAAAGAAACGTCACTAGCGACTCCTTCCGAAAGAATAGCGAGGAACGATAAGAAACCTTGAACGTAAGTCTACGAATATAGAAAGGAAAAGAGGAAACGAAAGGTGAAGAGAAGAAAAGTGTCGATAAACATTCCGGAGGGGGTCTGTCGGTAAAACGAAAAAACGCAAAGAAAAGGTACCCCTACCAGAACTAGGGACAGAGGACATGTCACAGTGTTTGGAGTCAGGTATCAAGTAGTCCGTGAGATAGATAGTCTAGGTCAGGGAATTTAGATAAAGAGTGAAGGTGACATATTAGTATTCCCTAAACTAAATCCAGTATGGACTTACCAGATCACCAAAAGGGATGAAAGAAGTTAAATTCAGACTTAAACCGTTATTCCTCAAATACCAGACTCGATGGCAGTCGAGGACCAGAACAAAAACGACTGACATAGATCGAAGGTCGTTAGGACTAGAGAGAGCAAATAAGACTCGATTGGAAGACCCCGCACCGTGTGCGAAACGGGAGACTGGTTGAGGAGGAGTAAGAGGTCCGAGTCGGTTCTCACAGGGATTCAGCCCCACTCCACAGGGCGATCCGGGGGTTGTAGGGAACAGTGTACTTTACCTGTCACAAGTGGAGAGAAAGGTGTAGTCCCCTTGACGAACTCCCATCTCCGACCCACCCAGACCACGACCACCAAATCAGCGATTCAGTAAAGGTTAAGATCTCTAGGGTGTCTGTCATCGGACGGTCCGAGGAGACAGGTACCCTAAGAGGTCCGTTCTTATGACCTCACCCAACGATAAGGGAAGAGGTCCCCTAGAAGGGTTGGGTCCTTAACTTGGGTCCAGAGGACGTAACGTCCACCTGAGAAATGGTTGACTTGACCACCCAGACAGAGAAGGGAAATAAGACTCTGTGGGTCGTACCATGTATCCCTGTCCCTTCAAAGAGAAGTGTACACTCGCCTTGTAGAGTTGTATAGAGGGAGGACTTACCCATGAGGGTTTCGAGATAAAGAGGGAGATGAAACAGGTAAGTGGGGTGAGAAGTGGTGGATTAAGATCGGGGCGGACGGAGGGTGCACGGAGAGCGGCGGAGGGACGTATACGGGACGTCGGTCCGGAGAGACGTGTGGGTCGGGTGTCGGCTCAGAGTTATGGTCATCATTGTTGTCGATGACAAATGACTCACGAACGATACACTGTCCCGGACTAGATCCAAGAAAGGTAAGTACCCGAGTAAGCTATGGTCCGTCCTCGATTTTTTTCTCTAACCGGGTTCTTGGACTGAAAAGACTACCGAGTCATGGTCAGAGAGGTCCTCAAGTATGGAGACAGCAGTGACACACATTTTCTCTACCCAATATACGATCCAGGAGTTATTTACAAATAACTTCCTTACTTGTTACATTGACGGATGGACACTTCGTCCAGGGTAGCGATCACTTTGTAATAGAGACTCGTCGGGACTTTCGACTCGTCCCGTTCCCGTAATAAGAGTGAAATATCTTCTCCTGAACCAGGTTCACTCACTCCTCTCTGGACGAAGACCGGTGTGTCCAACATCACCCGAGGGCAAGTCACCGTCGTGGAGGCCCGGAACGTCTCCCAGGGCACACCGTGTCTGTCCCTCGACGACAGGTCTTGCCCCCACTCCCATCCCTTCCTAAATGAACTCTCAAAAGTCTTCAGTACCGACCTCCTTTGGGTCACCAGAGTTGGGAGTGACACGTTGTTTTAGTGAACCGCCCCCACCCCCCACCCCGGTGACGGAGACACCAAGTCACCAATTCTTGGGCGGAACGTTGGGTCCCATGTACCCAAGTTAGGGACCAGTCCCTTGATTCTAGGACGTTGATTCGGACTCACGACGTTGGTGATTCGGGTTCGCAAGATCTCGGGCACGAGGCTTTGTCCTCTTCGGGCGAGAACGGTGTCGATCTCTTTCGGGTGCACGGTGTCGTTTCTGGGTCGTATCGGTTTTTGATTATTATCATTTAGCGAACCCTCTCCCTCGAAAGTTTTGACGGTCGGGGGTCTCAGAATCTATAAAACTAAGTTATTAAGCAGATCTCACCGACGACGACGACGACGATTCAGCGAAGTCAGCACAGGCTGAGACGCTGGGGTATCTGCCGTCGGGTGGTCCGAGGGGGCAGGGGCCCTAAGAGGTCCGTTCTCGTGACCTCACCCAACGGTAAAGGAAGAGGTTACATCCTTTCACTTTTCACTTTCCCTTCAGCAAGTCAGCACAGGCCTGAGAAGTGCTGGAGTGCCTGACGTCGGGTGGCCCGAGGAGGCGGGTACCCTAAAAGGTCCGTTCTCATGACCTCACCCCACGGTAGCGGAAGAGGGCAGATCCCACCTTGGAACCTTAAAAAGCCATTTGTGATGAAATCAGAAAGTAAATGGTCTACCTCTTCGACTCCAAACCTCGTCCCTAGTGTTACTGTCGATTGTGACTCGCGACTACCACGGGCCGAGACAAGATTTATCTCGTCCCCCTAATAAGTGGACTAGGAGTGGCAGTGGGAAATACCCTTCCTGACAATAATAGCCGAGGTAAAATGCTCACTCCTTTGTTTCAGGTCACCCAGGTCCCAGTGTGTTGGTTAGTCGCCGCCTCGACCCTAAGTCTAGGGTCTCTGGACCGAACCTTCGCGTGTGAGAGTTGGGGTCTCAACGTTTCCCCGGTCACCGTCTCGGTCCGGGTCGGTCCGCGGTGGAGGAGATCTGTCTTTCCAGTCTTTCGACCACTCTCACCCATTTGACTCTCGTCTCTTCGGTGTCAGGTCTGCCCTCGGGGAGGGAGTGCCTCCCCCGTCCCCTCCCCACTACGCCCCGACCCGTCACTCCGTTGAAGGGGCACCCTGGTGGGAAGGTGGACGGACGGAGGGACCGGAGGACCTCTCCTCGGGACTGGTCGGGGTCGACTCGGCCGTGGATGGGACACGATTAACTACCTCGGAGGATTAACGACTAGTGTTCGTCAGTTAATTCAGTTTAATCCCTCGATCTCGATTAATCACGAGTCGAAGGATGTCGGAGACCCGTGGGGACCCCAGACGTCCTTGGACGACGGGTGGAGAAGGGTGGGGGTCCCTTCTCTTAACGACGAACATCACTCGCACAGTTTTCAAGTAAACCGAAGGAACGAGAGCATTCCTAGTTCCCGAATAGGGGGTAGAGACGTGAGGGTCCGTCGAGACAGAGGTCAGGGTGGTACGTACTGAACGGAAGGAACTGTTAGACTGTTGTAAGTACAGTGGGGTATTAAGTATTCCTAGTAGGGTAAGTGGTAGGACTTTTGGGACCTCCGTCCCGTGAGGTATAGTAGTGACGTCGTGTCTCTCCCATTCACGATATGATACCCTAAGGGGACACCGAGTCACCACTTCTTAGGTTAGGAGGACGGTTACGTCCTCTGTGTCCAAGCTAGGGACCCAGTCCTTCTAGGGGACTTCTTCTCTTACCGTTGGGTGAGGTGGTAAGAACGGACCCTTTAGGGTATCTGTTCTCCTCGGACCGCCCGATGTCAGGTACCCCCAGAGTTTTCTTAACCTGGGTTGAATCGCTGAATTGTTATTGTTTCGATATGATGCACTCCAAAGAGGTAAATTAGACGACAGGAGGGTGACAAGGAGCCGGTCTGAGGTTAAGGTTCTGGGTCGCAGTTTAAGTTTCTCCAAGAAAGACTCTAGTGTCTTGTCCCCTATATCAAAAGAGAAGATATGATTAAGTAAGACACTGGAACCTCTTTAACGAAGGGAAGATACCCGGAACCAAAAGAGTAGACGTTTTGTCCACCTGACCCGGTCTTCTAAAGGTTCCGCAAAAGTGGAGGTAGGGAAGACGAAGTTCCCTTCTCTATCACTTCTCGATCTCGAGGAAGAACGTACAGTAGTCCCGGGGCCCTACCCTGTCCTTATGAGGGAAAGTATGACTTTAAGACCCCCGGGGTACCGATCTGTTCTTACTTTGACACGACCCTGAAGAGACCACCAGGTCACCAATTCTAAGGTACGACGGTTATGTCCCCCGCACCCAAGGTAGGGACCAACTCCTTGATTCTAGGGTGTACGGTACGTCGTGCCGGCTTTCTAACTTTTTGTTTTGTATTTATATTATTATGTAACCTTTGTTTTTTCTTACTTGACAGGACTATCGGCGGTCTCCTACGACCCTTAACGGGCCGAGATCGTCCCCGACCCTCGTCCCTCATTCCCCCGTTTGTACTACTGGAAAGAGTGGCAGAGAGAGAGAAAGAGAGAGAGAGGCAGAGAGAGAGAGAGAGAGAGAGAGAGAGAGTGTGTGTGTGTGTGTGTGTGTGTGTGTGTGTTGATGGGGTTTCTGTTCCTATGTGCCTTTCAACACCCCCTATAACCTACCAGTCTTAATCCCGGACGAAGAAACCTGAACCTTCTACCACTCTCCGTCCGATCTACGTCAAAGACCGAGTGTAGTCCTACATATGAAACGGTTTGGGGGAGAGTTAGTCCCTGCCTAAGTGTCTCCCGTCCCGTTCGTCCCTCCGACCCCCTCCGCCTCCCTCAGGGGAGGACAGAGGAGGACCCAGAATCGGTGTGACATTGAACGTACGCGGACTAGACGAAAGACCTAGAAGTGCTCCTACCAATCTCAGTCTGATCTGACCTAAGGTCAGAAGTGAGTCAGTGAGTACAGGATGAAGTCAGTGGGACCTCAGTGATCTCAGTGGAAACCGGTCGGACTGTCAAAGGAGATCAAAGGAGAAGACATTCTACCCGACTGTGATTAAGGTCCCCGGCAACACTCGTTGTTCGTTCTACTCGTACAGGTCACTCCTCGTTCCCGGGACGAGGAACAGTCCCGAGTCAAGGGGAGCTTCGTAGACTTTCTCGTGTCCAGGTCCTAGACACCAGTCCCCTCGCACACGACTTGTGGTTCGTCCTCGGCGTTCCGTAGGCCACGGATCGTGGGTCCGGGAGACGTCGAAAGGAAAGGACACCACTCAGTGAGGAGTGGTGGGACCCCTGAGTCCTCAGGGGTCGAACGGTGTTTGTGATGCTAACAGTATCTTTGGTCCGGAGGGGAAGGAGAGACTGACTAACTAAAGTGGTGTAACAGGGGGTGTGAGAGAGGCCAAGGATCTAGAGACGAAAACTGAGTGACTAACTTAGCGAAGTGTAAGGACACGGGTTCTATGATAGTTGGAGCAGGGGCGAAGTACCCAACGTGGGTGTCGGGGAGTTCGTCCCGGGGAAAGGGGTCACCGGAGACGAGGGAGAGACGGTCCAATCCGACCCGTGGGGGATCTTTTTACAGACGGGTCCTCTCTACTCACTCGCAGTCGGGGCCGAGACCGAGGGGGCGGTGGAGGATGCAGTCCCCGGGTCAAGTTTGAGGAAATCGCGCCCTAACACTTTGGTCGTTCCCGTTCCCTCCACCGGTGCCCGTCTCTGACTGCCCGTGACCGCGGTGGACGACCGGGGCCCCCCTGGTCGGGGTGCAAGAGGGATATCCACCCGCACGGCCCGATCAGGACTCACCGTCTTCCGGGACCAAGACGCAGAACAGTCTCGTCAGTAGGTGTAGTAGGCAAGGAAGGGAGTAAGTGTCTATAAGTGTCTAGACACACGGGGTTTCTCGAGAAAGGGAGCACCTTGTTCGTTAATTCTACCGTGCTCACGGGGTTTTCTTCGTCGAGACCTTCCGTCCCCGTCTCTTGGTCCGGGGATTGGTCCCCACTGATTCGATTCAGGACTCTTTGTTAGTGGTTGTAAGTACTTCGTCAAAGACAGGTGATCTGTGATGCAGTCATGAAATGTACGGAGAAGGGTGATTAGTGTGCAGTCTGGGTACTCCGTTAACGATGGTAATAGAAGTGAAATAACTACTCCTTTTGTTCAAGTCTCTGTAATTCATTAAACGTATCCCGAGCACCCATCACGGTGGACGGACGGACATCGGGTCCACACCTCCTGTCGGTGTGATACCCGAGGACGAACTTATCGACCCGTCTTTCCGGCCTGTTTCACGCACAGTCCACCTCCTTTGATATCCGGATCCTCGGTGACCGGGACCCCTGTCTCCTCCTCTCTACTCGTTTCCTCCGACTTTTTCTCGCGGTCCGTTCGTCCTCTTTCCAGTCCTTTTTTGCGTAAACCTCTTCCTTCTGCCCTGGTCGTCCCAGCCTCCGGTCACCGACTCGTTCTGACTTTTGCTTCTGACCTGAGTCGGGGGCGAGACTCCCTCGGCCAATCACACCCTTCCACCCCGGTCTTCCGGACCTCTCGTCCCGTCCGTTAGGGAGACGTGTCCAGACTGGAGTCCCGAACCCGGTTGGTTGTCCGAACCTCGTCGGACCCTTCCGACAGACCCTCTCCGTACGTCTCAATGGTGGTCCGTCCGGTTCCTTCATGGAGTTCTTTTGACCATTATTCCCACCGTTATTCCCATATTGACCGAAGGGTGTGCCGCGATGATCATTTCTTGGATCGACGGTCACGTCCTCTATACTCTGTGCCCAAGTTAGGGACCCAGCCCCTCTAGGGGACCTCCTCCTTTACCGTTGGGTGAGGACATAAGAATGTACCTGTCTCCTCGGACCACCCGATGTCAGGTACCCCAACGTTTTCTCTGGGCTGACTTTACTGAATCGGTTTCTATATAGACCGTTGGACCCATGTTGATCGGTTCAGGGTTTGACCTGTGTTGACCCCTCGTCGGACCGGGAGTCCGAGACCGCCCGCCACCCCACCACTCCCCCCGCCGAATACATTCCTACAATTTTGTTCTTTCACGGACCTTCCGGAAAATCGGGTTCGGTGGGGTGGACATCAGGACTCACCCTCCACCGAACATGGACAACCATTGTCTGGAACGAGTGTAACTTTAGTCGGTACCACTCTCTTAAATGTGGGACCTTTAGCTGTTGGTGGTGTTTGGTCCCGAAGGGGAGTGGGGTGGGCAATAATTTGCACACGGTCATGTAGAGACAAGATGGAGAGGACGGGGGTGAAATGTCTTCTCCTTTGACTCCGGGTTCCTACTCCTCACTGAAAAAGTCATAGTATGTCATTAAAAGAAGGCGAACGAGTAAATAGTAAACGAATTGTTTAAAAATACCTCACGGGGTGGACAATCTGAAACCCCTCTGTACAGGGAACAGGACCCCCGTGGACTTCAGACCTGATCGCATGTCTTGTACATGGGGTCGACACCGTGACTCCCGACTATTGGTGTTTTCCCTACCCACGGTCTCGGTGCCGTCTGAGTCCTCCTGTGGTCGCAGGTAGTCGTACCGGTCCTTCCGGAGAACCTCCTGTTCTGAGGACTCGCTTCGAGACTTCCTCCTCACCCTCTGTCTATTCTCCTACCCCCGCTCTCCCGACCTCCGTCTCTCTTGTCGTAGACGTTTCCACATCGTCCCCCCTCCCGGACCGTCCCCGTGCACTGGACACCCGTGGAGAAGCATGAGAGTTCCTGGGGTCCAGGTTCTGAGGAAAATGGTCGTCGTTGGCTCTCCTCCCCATGTGACGAATCTGGGAAGCCTCGGTAATCAGTCTTCAGTGTGGTCGCTTAATCGTGGTCATAACTCAAGGACGACCTATACTCAAGATCTGATCCGTGACCCCTCTCCTCCTTAGGTCACTCCCACATAGACTTCGTAGTGGGGGATCCCCTAGGCTATTCCTTACAGACACTCCCGGTCCCATCCCCCACTCCTCCCGTCCCCTCTCTACGTCAACCCACACTTCCCACCCTCCATACTACCTTTTTGTCTCCCTCTTCTACTTATAAACCACCCCGCACCCCCGGTCTCCGGCAAGTTTTCCTTTCCTACCTACTCGTGCGTGGCGAAGATTCGTTGTTTGTAATTCGTGAATGACACACGGTCCGTGTCCACGCCCCTTATGTTCTCACCTAATCTCGGGCAGTGACAGAAGTTCACCGAGGGTCCATGACCGCTCTGTCTTGACATTTGCCTGTCAATGTTATATCACACTAGTTACCATTCTGTAGGGGTTTTTACTGGTCCCCTCTAAAGGGCCACTTTTATTGTACATTAAACTCAGGACGTTCTACTTGGTCGTACTCGGTCCACTTCACACTCCCTTGTCATCTACCCTGTCGGGTCCGGTTTCGACCTACTGTCCTTCTTGTTCTACACGACTTTCGGACTTTCTCCCGGGTACACCGACCCCACCTCCCTCCTTCCCGTCCTCGTCGACCTGACGACCCGTCTCCCTCCTTGCACTTCCTACAAGATTTTGTGTGATCCCTCCCTTGATCGCCGGTTTGGTCACCAGGTCTCCAATCTAGAGTCACAAAGGTTACGTTCCCCATGTCCAAGTTAGGGACTAGTCTTTTGATTCTAGGGTGCACGACGTATCGGTTTTTTTTTTTCCCCCCACCCCCACCCCAAATTCATTCGGTGGACTCCCGAAGGGACGACCGAGTCAAGATCCCATTCAGACGGACGGTTAGGTCCTCTGTGTTCAGGTTAGGGGTTAAGACATTCTAAGGTGTACGACACTTTGTTCTCTATGACCAAGTTAGGGACCCAACCCTTCTAGGGGACGTCTTTCTTTACCGGTGGGTGGGGTCATAAGGACGGACCTCTTAGGGTTCCTGTCTCCCCGGATCACCCGAGGTCGACTGCTCCTACGTCTGTCGACCTGTGCTGACTCGTAACGTGTTTGGTGTGGCTCCTCAAACCAGAACCTAGATTACTGTTATCCCTCGACTATTTCCCGAAATTCTTCTCAGAGTACTAGTCTAAAAAAAAAAAAAAATTACTAGCGAGACCGGTGGAACACCTCTTACCTAACTTCCCCGTCCCCTCTGTTCTCACCTCTTCTCTCTGGTCATTCTCTAATGACGTCTGTCCTTTCCTACTACCGAACCCAGTCCTCCCATCGTCACCGTCAACTACCTAAACCCTTTGCAAAACCCCACGTCAACTGTCTTGAACAACTACCCAATCTACCCTCCTTAATCCCTTTTCTGTCCTGAGTATCTACCGAACTCGGTGGTCCACCTCCCACTACAGTAAATGCTCTTCGTCCCCTGCCCCCTCGTCCAAACCTGACGACAGTGTCTCGGTTCTGATTTTTGAGTCCTGAGGACTAAGGTTCGGTCGTGGACAAAAGGGACCCCCCTGACGACCCTCTTCCACCCCTCTTACACCCTGTCTCCTTCTCCATGTGCCTGTACCTCTCCTCTCCTTCGTTTCCCTATGTACGGGTCAATTTAAGAGTGTTGTACTGGTAGGAAAGATTTAGTCGGCGGAGTGGAAAGATGGGGCTATAGGACGAAACAAGAAGGAGTGTCACTAATGGTGATGGTCTTTAATGTACTAAATGAACGAATAAGAGATAGAGGGGAGAGGGTGTCTTATAGTCGAGGTACTCTCACTCCTGGAACAGACAGACCAAGTCACTATAGAGGTCCGTGGACCTTGTCACGGACTGTGTTGTTTACAAGTTATACATAAATGACCTACTTTTGAAAATAGAGGAATAGTCACAATAATAATAAGGGGAGGCCTAGGTTCAGCCACCATGAGTTTACAGACCAATCGGACCGGGGTTTGTCACAGAAGGTCCCTGAGTCTTCCAGTTGGCCTGTACTTGGTCAGGACTCGTCACCTCTCCCGAGTCCTACTGGACCCCTCGACCAGTCTGGTACACCTACGGGTCCAGCACCGGTGAACCGAAAAAGTAGTCTGACCATTGGAATAGAGGGCATACAATCTACGGGACGGTCTTTTCCCGTTTCACCTTCGACCTCTACTGTGGACTCCTCCGTCCTAACCCGCGTCTCGGGATCGAACCCGTCCTTCTTTGGAGACCCGGAACCACAGGTTCGGGTGGGACCTCGACGAGGGCCATCGACCAGACGTCGCGGTGGAGCACCGGTTTCAAGTTTCTGCGAAAAGGAGGGGGACAGGGGACGACGAGTCTTAGGTCCGTTCGACCGGTGATCAGGTTGAACGTTCGAAGGACTCATGGAGATCGTAGTCAGAAGTCGGTAGGGAGGTCAGGAAAGCGAAACTTACTTGGAGAGAGTAGGAGTCCCTGAGGTCTAGGTGAAGTACGTCCTTCGGAGGAGACCAGTCACTAGTGAGAGGAGCCGGAGGTCTGATGACTGACCCATAGTGACAAATGGAGACCCAAGAATCTGAAACCCCAGTCTGTTTAGACCGAAACTTGTGACCCCACAGGTAAATGGTCGACACACTGGACTCGTTCAATGGATTAGAGAGACTGGGAATCCAGGGACTACGATTCGTCTCTACCGTTAAGGTCAGAGTGTCCCTACACTTCTCCTAATTTACTCTAGTTCTTTACTCTAGTTCAGACATTTACATTTCTCGGATCGTTATTCTTTTGAGCCCTTTATCTTTCAGGGAAGGGTGGGGAGAGTTTGAAGGAGAAGGGAAAGGACTTTTTCCTTCGTACTACTTTATCTTCCGCGTTCTCAGTGTCCTGGACCCAAGAGAGTCGGCACCAAAAGAACGAGAGACATTTTATTTCGGTACTCTGTTGACGATTTAGATAAGTAAGTAAATGAGTGAGTGAGTGAGTGAGTAAGTCAAAGATCAGGTGGATACTGTAAGATTTGTCACTTATACAGAAAAT
The DNA here is from genome assembly GCA_006410555.1 of Capra ibex. NCBI lineage: Eukaryota > Metazoa > Chordata > Mammalia > Artiodactyla > Bovidae > Capra > Capra ibex. Next base: position 209,786 of record SJYO01025286.1, on the reverse strand, counting down.
ATAGGTAAGTAAGTGGACACGGTCTACGATAGAATACGAAGTCATGGTTGGACGATCATAGGTCGGGTCACGGACCGTGTGTCTCCCGTGACCTCTTTTAGGAAGGGGTTGTTAGATGGTTCTTGTACAAAGGACGGAGGCGAAGGGACGGGGTTCTCTTGTGGGTCGGGACGGACCGTGGTCCACGGGGAGGGGGAGGAGTCGGACTCTTTGGTCTCGACCGCGGTGGCCCACTCCTTAGACCCCTGGTTGACAGTGTCGAGGCCATAGTGGGCGGAGACCCTGCGGACCCAGGCTGGGACTTAGGGTCACCCCGAGATAGGCGGTCGACAGGACCCCCTGGGATCGAGACGGGGTCGGGGAGACTCGACGAGAGGGACCCCTTTAGTCTCTCCCGTCCGCTGGACGACCCCCCTCAAGGCCTCACCATGACCTCCTCCTTGTCTCTCCTCAAACAGACAGGTTCAGGTTTGGAGTCCGACCCGCCGTTTCGGGAACCTCTGACCCAGGTGCCGCCTCCTGGCTCACCGGAGGAGAGAGGAAGGTTTGAGACGTCCGGAGGTTCAGGGTTTCCGACAAAACGGGAGTGTAAATAAGGACAAACCGGTACAAGACACCCAGTCTATCCGATCAAAGACACAGAAAGACACCAGTCTTTCGTTCGGACGGTAAAGAAAACACACAGGATGTTGTCTTAAAATGGGTTATGTAAGAGGGACTACCTTTACTTACTCAACCCACATAAACTCGTTATGTGGGTTGTCCCCCTTATGACCGACGTGAGAGTCGTCCTTCCTACTACAATCTAGTGTTCCGTCTGAAGGGTATTCCCTCCTTATAATTCTTTTCTTTTGTTTTTGGGGTATTTCAAATCATCTCCTCCAAGTCATCCTGGCTATCTCCACCGAAGAGTTCTCGTCGTCCCTATGTGTCCACTCTATTGGAGACATTCCTGGTCGGTCGAATCTTCCCGTCGGAACCACATCGGAGGACGCAGACGGAGGGAGGGGTCCCCGAGACTCTTTTACTGTTCCCTCCCCACCGTAGTCCAGACACGAGGTAGGGAACTATGGACCACGGACCTGTCGTTATTGTCCACGGGTCAAAACGATCTTTTCCCTGTATCTGCGTGTCTCTATTCGTGTCAGGTCTGGTAGGCAGGGTGGGGACAGGAGGTCGGAGGTGACCTCAAGACCCGGTGGGGTGAGAGTTGATCCAGTGGAAAGGACGGAACGTCGGTCTGTACACCCATGTGTAGGGGTGGGTGTGTATATGTTGAGCGTGTGTCTGTGTGTACGAGCATCGCGGTTGAGTTGTTGAGGTGTCCCCGGAGACAAGGTGTCCGGACTCCGGCACACACACACTCTCTCTGTATATATCTCAACCGAACGTAAGGTCCCGAGTTGCCCTTAATACAAACCTAGAGAGACAAACAAACAAACCCTACTAGAATAAAGACGTTCAGATCTAGGTCTTGACTGAAGTCCACTGAGTGTCACCCAGTCCTAGAGGAGGTCACGGACCGTGTAGGATTCTTGAGTTATCCTTCATCAAACGACTTACTTGCGTAATTTTAATTAATTACTTCTGGTGTCAGATCGATTTCAGTTAACGGTCGTTTCTTGTTGGTCCCGGGGGTTTGATCGTAACTAACTTGTAGATTTTACTCGGTCTGTGACACGATCCTTGAACCGAATAATAAAGGTAAACTTTCTACTCCTTTAGCTTCGCGTCGTCATTAACTGACAAGTTCTTCGTATTGTCCCTGAAGGGACCACTACGTCACCTATTCTTAAGTGGACGGTTACGTCCCCTGTACCCAAGCTGGAGACCAGGCATTCCTAAGGTGTACGGAACCTCGTTGACCGTACACACTCGGGCACACGGCATTGATGACTCGGGCGTGAGATTTCGGGAACTCGGTGTTGATGTCTCGGACTACGACCTCAACGACTTCGGACACGTGGATCTCGGACACGAGGGGTCGTTCTCTTCGGTCACGTCACTCTTCGGGCGTTTGCCCTTCATTTCACCAGGGCCGAGTGACGTTGATCTCTTTCGGGCGCACGTCGTTGCTTCTGGGTCACGTCGGTTTTGGGTTGTTTATTTATTGGTTCTTCGTCTTGTTCGTCGCGAGAACCGAGGTCTCCGGTGGAGGAAGGAGAATGTGGTACTACGAACCTTACACGTCAAAGTGAGTGGTGTGGGAATGTCTCAAAGACGAGCCTCATCCCGACACACGACCTGTGACCCCCTGGTCCCACCCTGTGTTACTGTTTCCACTCTGTGTGTCAGGACAGGAGGTTCCAGGACTTCCCCTGTATACGGTGGATGGGTGGAAAGACCAGTATCCGTCTCACGTCCTACCCCTCCCCACCCGTATCGACAGATAAAGGTTCGTTTTAACAAATTCATTCCGGAAGCCAGGAGTACCAACATTAAGATCTAACTCATCCGTCCCTGAAGGGACCACCGCGTCACCCATTCTTCGGTGGACGGTTACGTCCCGTGTGCCCAAACTGGGGACCAGACCCTTCTAAGGTGTAGGTCGGTCGTTGGTACCGGTGCACGGCGTTGAAGACTCGAGGACGAGATCCTGATGTTTATGGCTCGGACGCACGACGTTGATGGCTTGGGCGACCGCGAGGGGTTGTACTCTTCAGTGACGTCACTCTTCGAACCCGCGACGTTGCTTCTCCTCGGGGGCGAATAGTGTCGATCTCTCTCGGGTACTCGTCGTTACGTCTAGGTCACGTCGGGGGTGGGCTGGATTTTTATTATTATATTATTTATCTGACCCATCCGTCTCCCTCTCCTCTTACCCTCGACGACCTGTCTTTGTCGAACCGGTTGTACAGTCGCCTACTCCCCTCAGGGGACTTATTTCCTCCGGTGGGTGAAGGCCTTCACTCCTTTCTTTCTTTCACCTCCACAATCAGCGAGTCAGCGCAGGTTTAGAGGCGTTGGGGTACCTGACATCACGGTCCGAAGAGTCAGGTACCTGAAGAGGTCCGTTCTTATGACCTCACCCAACGGTAAAGTTTCCTGAGTAGTTTATTCAATAAATTTCTGAAGTCTTATCCCTTGGGGGACCGTCAGGTCACCAAATCCTGAACTCAAAAGTGACAGTTCCCGTGTCCAAACTCGGGACCAGTCCCTTGATTCTAGAGTGTTCGGGAAGTCGGTTTGTCATTGTTACTTTTTCGGGAGGGGAGAGTTCCACGTGCGGGGTGGGGGAGACGACGTGAGACCGTCCAGGGGGTGTGTTAAACCTCCGTGCGTGGAGACACATGTGGGTACGGGGTCTGGATTCACGCAAGTGTGTGTCGGACGGGAGGTCCACGGTTCACGGAGAGAACGGAACCTATAAACCTCAGTTACCCTCGGACTCCCACCTGGGTACCGTGTACTTATGTGGGGCCCCCCGACTAATCAGGAACGACCTAGTCACTCTCCCCCAGGTCGTCCCTGACGGGGAAGGAGATGGGGGAGAAATCAGACGGAGAAACGTAAGTCGTCGACGGGGGAGGGGCGAGTGAATGTGAACAAAGACAAGAAACAAAAGGAGGGACCGGTTTAGGGGTTCCGAAGAAACTAGTAATTGGAGGACGAAATTAATCGAATCACCCCTCCTTTCACCTTCGTCCCTTTTAAGTCCTTACCCACAGATCCCCCTTAGAGTAAAACCACCCCTGTCCTTCCGAAGCTGGTCGACCACTGTTTTTACGGACCGTGTGCCAGTCTGGATGTGTTCACAGACGCTAAAGACTATTACACGTTTTGTCAGTGGACAGGTGTCTCGCCCTTCGAAGGGGGTGCCGAGGGTCCAGGGGGTCGGACCCAAGGACCCCATCCTCTCACCTGTTCTCGTCCCTTGTCGGTTTCCAGAGTAGAGAGGTTAAGAAGGAGAGAGTGAGAACGAATCTCCACCCTCGTGAATTAGGGGTTTTTTTCCAAACAACGATTAAAACAAATTAGAAACTAGGTCTCCCGTAGAGTAGGGGTTAAGACCCCGGAAGGTCACAAAGAGACAGTACCAAAGGAAGGGACCTAGAAGGCGACCCGTTTCTCGTTCTCTGGGTGTCATTCGGTTGAGGGTGCGGGAGGACTGTAGGAGGACAGAGGGTGGGAGGGGAACCACACGTTCAAATGAGAAAGGTTCTTAGTTAAATCCCTTGACCCGAAGCGTCGAGTCGGGAGTGTCGGAGTGTCACGGACCAGATACTCCAGTAGAGGAGGCAAGGGGGTAGGGGGACGGAGGTTCGTCCTGCAATGGAGTGTTTGATCGAGTCTAAAAACTAAAGGTTCCGTGAGGTTTTTTCTTGTGGGTGGGTAAGGATAGTTTGAGAAAACCCTTCAAGAAGAATTTTCAGGCAGGAGTTCGGGAGTCCAACGTCACGGTAGGAGAGAGAATGACCCTTTCTGGGTCCGTATTTTTCCCACTGTTTTCTTTACGGCTTCGATACCCTATTCCCCTCTTCTTTTCTAACGTAATGTGAGGTTGAAGGTGTTTGAGGGGATTTTTACGGGTCGAGAGGTTAAGTGCTGAATTTTTGACTAAAAATGAAAGTGGATTAAAGGTCTCAGTTTCCTCGACTTAATCACCCAAAAGTTACCCCCTCTCCACCCACTCCGTTTCACCTTACTACCACTGCCGATTTCTTGTCTCGTGGAGGTTCGATTTGCCTACCGGGCCCGGACTCCTTCAGACCCAGAGGTAAGGTGGGCCACAGAAGAAAGGAGGAAGGCAGCGTGGGTTTCGAGCACACCGAGAGTGGGCTTTGACAATTGAGGATAGTACGGAAATTCTGAAGGGAACGGAGGGGCGAGAGCCAGGGCATGAAGAGAGGTGGGGAAGTAGGAGGAGTGGAGTAAAGAGGTGTCGGGAGGGTCGAGGGGAGGTGACTAGTCTTCCTACAATTGATTGAGTGGAGGGTCAGCCACGAAGAGACTAGAGGCTCTGACCCCCCTCCCTTCCCTCCTTCCCCCTACCGAACGGCGAACCCCTTCTCCCCTGGGGCAGAAAACGGCCCCCCAGGGTGGGAGGTTGGGCCGTGGGGTAGGGCCGGGGGGTGGGGGAGGGGGGTCGCGCGTCTCGGCACAAGAGGTGCGTAGCGGCGACGCCCGAAACAGACGAGACGCCTCTTGGAGACGGGCGCCGGGCCTCGGCCCTAGCTGAGACCCTCTTGCCCTCCCCCCTCGCCTCTCGCCTCTCCCTCGCGCCGTCCCTCCCCCTTCTCCCCTCTCTTTCGGTCTCTTTCGGCGTCACCGGGTCGGCCCTGTCGAGGGGCGGGAGAGGGGGGCGGAGTAATGGTATTCTTTCTCCCTGGATTCTGACCGGCCCTAGCGCTTCCTCGGGCAAAACCCTCCCCCCGTGTGAGGTAATCGGACAAAAGTTGGGCAAGGCAAAGACATGTGACTGAGGAAAGGAGAAATTTTTACTCCCTGGAGCTGACGGAAGGGTGGGGGCCGAAGCGGAGGGTCGTCTCGCATTTCTGGCTTCCGTGTAGGGACAGAAGGAGCCCAGTTCCTTAAGCAGGGGCGCGGGGGCTCCCGCCCTTGATGTTGAGGGCCGTACGGGGCCCGCGGGGGCCGCGCGGGGGGAGGGCAGTCAAGGTACGACGAGGTAGGTCAAGTAAATTTTGTTTTCTCAAACTCGCGACCTTCCCCGACCCGAGATAACCCCCGGTGACTCGCGGCGAGGACCTGACCCCGAGCCACGCCCTCGGATTCCCCCCGCAGACCTGCCACCCCAGATCTCTGAGGGCCCTGGCTCCGCCCTCCCCACCCCCGTCTCTAGGGCGTCGGGGGGCGGGGGGGCAGTGGGGGCCTCTCCTCTCCTCTAGACGAAAGAGCCAAAACGAAGAGATAGGGGGGTGGGGGTGGGGCCCCCGACCCCGCTCCCCTCAGCCCAATGTCCCACAAACCCCTCCCCCCGAATCTCCCTCCCAGATAGAAAGATAGAGCGAAAGAAGGGGGGAGGGGTCAAGAAACAAGGGGGGAGGGGTGTGTGGGGGGAGGAGAGGAGAGGGGAGGGGAGGAGAGAGGGGAAAAGGGAAGGTGGTGGAGAGAGAGAGGGAGAGAGAGAGAGGGGGTCGAAAACAAAGCGGTACGGATCAGATCACCATAGACCTTATTACCTTTCTTTACCCCCGAAACCTCTTGATCCTACAAAGCCCCCTTCGCGATTCCTGGCTCCCGACGACCTTCTGCTCGCGCGGGAAGTCGACCGAGAGCTAGTTGAGACGGAGGACCCAAACCCCCTCGGGGGGCGGAGGTGCCGCCCGCTCCTGCCCCCTCCACCCCCCCCGCCGCGGGGGCGCGTCGGCCGGCGGGGGGGCGTCGGCCGGGGCGGCGGCGGCGGGCGCCGCGGGGGCCGGCGGGGCTGCCGCCGGGGGCGCCGCGTCTGCGGGGTCGGGGGGTGGCGGGGGTTTCCCCGGTCGCTGCGGTTCGAGACGCGAGAGATGTTTCTCCGGCTCGACGCGGACTTCCCGTCGTCGTTGTGGTGGCTCACACATGGTCACGGGTGGAGGCTCGTGCACCGTCTCTAGCACCCGTCCGTTCCATTCGCCCGCGGCCCTGGCGCCTCTCCCCGACCTCAACCCCCCGTGGGGTAGGGATCGTACCTTTCAAGTGAAGGAGGGAGGAACGGGCGGAGACCGAGTCAGGGAAGGGGTGTTTCCCCCTGGGCGGGGGATGGGACTAAGGCTTCACGGAGTTTCAAGGGACGATGGGGGATCAACCTTGACAGGAGGTCTAGGAAGGAAGGGATCCCGAGACGGGAATCTGTTTCTTTATAGGAGAGAGCCTCTCTCCCTTTTCCCTCCCCCTAGCCAAAAGGTTAGGCCCCTCCGACAGGCCTCCCCCACAGGTGAGCATCGGTCTTTTTGACCGGCTTACACGTTTTCTCAATGAGTCCTCGGGGTTGATGCCGTAGATGATCACCAAACCCCTCCCCCGTGGGGACCCTGGGGGTCGGTGGACCTCAATGTCTGAAACCCCCTCTGGACCGGGTCCTTCCGTCTGACTCATAGACAGAGAAACAACCCGACTCACATCCTTACCTTCCCCCACACCGAGTACCCTCCCAGGGTCGGACCCCCACTCCACCCCTTCCCCCCGACGACCCTCCTCCCTCAGGGCACCAGTGGGCGTGTGATTTCAACCTACCAGATACCCTAAAACCTTCCCCACGGAGGTCGCTTCACGGCGCCGGGCCACACCTGGAGAAGAGGAGGGAGAGTCCGAAAACAAGACCCGACCGGTGCCGTTCCCCGGTCCCCGGACCTCTTCCCAGAGACCATCACTCTCTCATCCTGCCACCCTTCCCCGTACGACTCCCCACTCCTTGGCAGTGGACCTCTAAACGACCTCCCGTACCCAGACCCACACAACAACCCCTCCCCCACACCCATGTCTTAATTAGGTTACATCTCACAGACTATGGTGTGGGAGGAGACGAGGTCGTAGGGACCCGCCCACCCCCACCCTTACAACCATTCCCAGGTCTAACTCGTCTGCCCTAGGACCCCTGGGAAGGGAGAGGGTCAAAGGGTTGCCCCTCACCCCCCCCGCCCTAAACCTTTAACGTTCCCCCGACCTGACCCCTCCACACCCCACCCCCTCCTCGTCCCCTCCTCGACAGGGTGTCACCCCTTGTTATCTCTTCGACGTAAGGCCGACCCTCACTTCCTCCTCCGGCCGACAACCGACCACTCCTCCCCTCCGTCCAGTCCCCCCGGGGATGAGGTGTAGTGTGGAGCAGATGGGCTTCACACCCCCCAACCCCCCTAAAACGACCCTCTAGGTCTTACCCCCTCCCTTTCTACGGTGAGGGGCCGCATCGGGAGTAGGGGGACCCCGTGGGGTAGAGAACCCTAAAGACCAAAATTTTCAACCTAAAGGAGAACAACAGTCTTTGATCCCTGGGTCTCGGGACCTTAGCCCACCCCTGTGACAATAGAAAAGAACCCACGCCCCCACCAGAACCCTCCGGGGCCTTAAAGTACCTCAGTAAGAAAGGAGAAGACGGAGGCGTAGTCTACCCGGACAGAGAGTATTTTCATCCCCCTAAAGAGGATAAGTCTCTTCTGTTCGGAGGAGGAGTGAGGAATTCCTTTACCTTCAGGAAAAAGAACAGATTGGAGGGAAGACGACGACACCACAGTCACCACGAGATAAACTGGAGATCCTTCCACTTCGGTTCACCCAGAAGGGAAGTTCTCTACGAAGAAGTCCCAACCTCGTCCTGCTCTAGGCGATGGGCAAGACGTAGAGATCCGGAGATCGAAAAAGGAATGAAAATATGGACCGGACAAGAGGAGCGGGGTTAAGGTCAGGGGTTTCTGTGGATATTGTCGAGAGGACATTCAAATCCCCGGGTTTTGAATCTCGGTCTTGGGTCCACGGATAGTCTACGGTACGTTAATCTTCAACATCTTCCCGGAAGTGACAAGAAAGGGGGTGGGGGGTACGGAGGGTTAGTAAATGACTATAATTTCGTCGTTCCTACACCCGAACTGTTGTCCATCCTGAAGAGTTGACGGTTCTCCAGACTTCTGTTTTTCCCTCCTCGTCTAAGAGGAAGGATTCCAGAGAACTTCCACTCCTCTCGACGGGGGTTGGGTGAGAGAGGAGGGTGTACGGTTAGACCATCCAAACCTCTTCTTCGGTAGACCTCACCTCCTTCCTCTCCCTTTTTTTCTACTCGAGTGGAGTCCGGATACCAACCTCCCAATCCGTCTCAGTCTTTTGATCCTGGCGACCGTAACCAACCCCTCACTCTTTCCCCTGACATTCACGCATAGACCTCTGTCCATACTTACAGATTTACACCTACCCCCGTTTTCAACACCCGTCCCCACATATCCTTACATGACACACACAGGACCCTTACTACCCCTACCTTCTCACCCGACCTACTTTCCTACTTTGTGTCCCTTAGGTACACATACCCCCTCTCCCCATACACTTTCACACGTAATCTGAACGTGGTCTTTATTGCAAATCTATTTCCGTTCGACGTATCGCCGAAGATCCAGGCACAGACACACACACGTACATGTGTGTGTGTGTACATCGTACACACGAACCTCTTTTGTACACTCAGAGTCTCCAAGACACACTTCTATCCCCGTCCCTATCCCTTAGCCTTTTCCCGTCTCTCCAAACAGGTCAGTCGGCAGTTCCAGACGGTGGAAATCTGACGTCAGACCGGTAGGGTCGGAGGGAGTGAAAGAGAAAGGGGAAGAGGGAGAAACAGAGAGAAACAGACCCGGTAAGAGGAAAGAGAAGGACGGAGAGAGGAGTCGGACAGTCGAAAATGGGTGAGGAAGAAGTTTCGTCCTCATACCCAGCTCTTGTGGAAGAGGGGGTGGAATGAGTCGGGTGTCGGGTAGAACCGAGAGGACGGGGTCCCCTGTCGCACCGTCCTCACAGGTACTCCAGTCCGTGACACAGGGAGTGTGCAGTAATAGGAGGAAAGGAGGGATTTTGACTAAGAGTCTGGGAAGAGGTGGAGGGTGTGAGGTACTCAACGACTTTTGAACGACACTTAAACCCCGGCCGACTCTCTGTGATTACCCACCTTCCGTACCCTCGTCTACGCCCAGTCAGCAAGGTCACATCTGACCTTCTGTGAAAATTACGTACCTCTAGTTCACTCCTCATGTGACATCCGAAGACTCCGTTCTAGTCCCAGTCACTGTCTGACCTTAAGCGTCAACGTCCCGTCCCACCCACTAACTCCCTGAACCTTCATACTCATCGGTCTTTAGTCCTCTCTTTAACCCCCTTTGTCGATTAGCAACAGCTCCTCAATCACTCATCTAATCGTCGAACAGACCCTTCCAGTCACTAACAAAGTCCCAAAGTTTCTCACGTACTTAAACCTCCAGGATGTACCTTAAGTTCCCTTTCAACACTGTAAAACGTTAGACACCGACTATCTATGGGACCTATCTAAATTCTATGTCATTCACTTAAAAAGACCAATCTCATCCCCCCCTCCCAAAGGATTCCCATCTATCTCCAAGGACCACCCGACCCATAGCCTCATCCTCGTCCTCGAACAACCGAGGTCGTGTTTGGAAGAACGGAACACTCAACTAAAGAGAGAAGGGAAGGGATAGGGTCCGACGTTCTAATTCCGAGATTCCCGGTTCTGGTTGTGGATGTAGTTCTGCGGGCACGCTCCGCTCCTCGGTCACAAGTACCACTGACCCGCCGCCCTCCTGCACCGGTGTCGGGCGGCCCTTTAGTAGAGTCGCCGGCTCGTGAAGAGGTACTAGGCGCGGAGCGCGTTGTTCAGCCCGCGTCGGAAACCTCACCGCGGACGAGACGGGCCGGTTCACTGGTAAGCACACGCCCACGGGATAGCGCACCACCCTGACCATCACCCGGGGTTCCCCCGTTGGTAGTTTGCGTAGGTCGTCGTCTGGTTGTGCATGTAATAGTGCGGTTCGGCCCTGGCGCTGGGCCACAAACTCTAGTGGCCACGGGGCCCCTTGCACCTCGCGCGCGCGCTCCTCTAGCTTTGCGTGTAGCGCCAGGCGTGTCCGTTCTAGGAGCTCATGTTGTTACTTTTGCTGAAGGACCGCCCCTCGGGGCTGCGGCGCGACCTATCGGCGATGAGGCTCCGGACCGCCCACGTGGGAAGGCCGACGTTCGGGGAGAGGTGGAAGGCCGTCTTGTCGGACCCGACGTAGCCGCTCACGCCTCACCTGAGACCGAAACTCCGGGGCGCGGAGCCGCTCGTCCCTCCCCTGAAACCGATACCGCCCATGGACAAAGGACCGATACCGCACCCGTTCGTCCTGCACATGATGCCTCACCGGCTCTGATCGGGGGGCGAGACCCGCCCGGTCCTCTTGCGGTGCGGGTGGAGCCACGAGAAGAGAAGGCGGAGAAGGAGGAGGAGGAGAAGGCGGTTCCGGGCGCGACCCGGGGGCCCTCGCGTAGCGAGGGGACGGCGGAGGCGCCCCGGGCTCGACCGACCTGAGGGCTCTGCGGGCGGCCCTCTCGGCGAGGTCCCGAAGAGATTTGAACCCCCCCCGCCGGACGCCTCGGGGCCGCCGCCCGCCCTAACGTACCACACGAAGCTCTCACTCCACTGACGGCGTGACCACGGGACGCCTGTGTTGGACAAGACGTACCTCACACGTCATGCGTAGACACTCTCCTGCCTGGGCCTCACAGGGCAGACGGTGTAGTGTCGGTGCGTTCGGTAGGCTTATAAAAGGATTCGAGGACCGGGGACCGGAGGACCCCGGCGAGGGGTCCCCGGGAAGGACCTCGACAAAAGGTGACCCCGGAAAACGTTTAGTCACCAAACTCCCCGTTCCACGAATCTATGAGCGAACGACCCCTCCCCCCTCCCCTCCGCTACCACCGACCTCCCGCCCCGGTGAAAGTCTCGGAGACCAGGGGGACAGGACCTTTCCAACCCTCCCCCCGGTCCGGCCTTTAAAATGATCTCAATGTTGAGACTATGGAGTTGTGTGGGAAGTTAGGCCTTCGTCGATTCTCTTTGAACAAAACGGTCTCCACCGGCGATTCCGTAGGACTGAGGAACGGGCGGGTTGAGTGTGATGGGGAAGGAGATCCCTCCCCTACCCCCTGCCCTCTCCCTCTGAATGGTAGACATAGATCTCCACGAGGTTGTTAGGGGTTCGGAGACCAGGACTGGAGACTGGAGGTTGGTGCTGGGAAATCTGGGAGGTGGTGGCACATAAGACAAACTCCTAAACAAGACCCGAAGGTCGTCATACTCCCCCAACCCCGGGAAAGTCTTCAGACTTATCTAAAAGACTCCCCCTTCCCCTCCTTCAAACAGTTAGTTATTTCCCGAGTCTTGAGCGGGGAGGGGTGTTTCGACCCGATCTCCTCAGACCTCTCCGCACGAGGAGACGAAAGGGAGGTGAGAGAGGAGGGGTAGTAGGAAGGGAAACCTAAAAGGAGAAAGGAAACGAGACAGGAGGTCGAGAAGAGAGCCGAAGGGGAACGACCGACAGTGTTGGTCGGGACAGAACGAGAAGGAGAAAGAAGGGAAGAGCGGAGAGGAAGGACGAGGTAGGTCGGGTCGAAACCCCTGTGATAGGGGGACCCCTCTCCGTCTCCCTTTTTTGTAAAACTACCAGGGGAGTTAAGGAGAAACAGTAGGTCTCCGGGTAAAAAGAGGAGAAGGTTTCTTTGTGGAGTTCAAGAACTATCTTACATAGGGACAAGAGTCACTTATAAACTTCTCCCCTGATTATGACCCCATGTATTTCCCAGTTGGAGGTGGAAATAGTAGAAACCCGTAATGTAAATCCCTCGTCAAACCCCCGACCCAAAAGACCACCACCCTCCCCCTCTCGGTCCCATCACACAGACGAGAACTCCTCGTCCTCCCTCCGTCATCCTCTGCGACGACCTCCCTCCGTCCCAAGGAGGAGGGAACGTCACGGGGTAAGGGACGTGGGGAGAGACCTGGACTGGACTTGGGAACAATTGTTTAATTAGTACTTCGGAGACTCCTCTCTGGAACAGAAGTCTCTCCCCAGTGAGGTCTCGGTTCGTCCTAACCCCGCGTCGGCCCGGACAAGATTCTTAGTACATAATAATATCCGGAACGTGTGGGAAACGACGAAGGGATGACGAGTGGACCCCGTTAGTGGTCGGAGGGTGGGAGGACCAAGGCGACCGGCCCGATCCTCCCCTACCCCCTACCCTCTACCCTCAGGGGTCCCCAGGATCCTCTAAGAACATATATCATCCCACCCTGAGAAGATTCACTAGAGACTCGGAACTCCGAGCCCTCAGGGTAAGAAGGACCAACCTCTCCCCCACATCCCTACCCCCGTGTCTCCCCTAAAGGAGGAGAGGAAGGAGGACAACACTTAATTGAGTGGAGAGGAGTCGGAAGGGGAGGTCTGGTGGTCGGTCCCTCCCCTCGCCTTCCTCCAGTGTCGGTCCTTTTAACCGGACACTGTTGAAGGGAGGAAGGGCGGTTACACTCGGTAGGACTCTACAGACATGTTATCTTTGGTTTGGTTTACCCGTGGGGAGCCCGCGGCTCCCTCCCACCCCTCCCCCCACCCTTCTACCCTACAGACAGACAGCTAGGGGAGGGGGAGAGGTGAGATGGGTGTTTCCGCCTTCTGACAATGTGATCCCCCGAGTCTTTTAAGTTAGGGTGAGAATGATTAACTCGGTTTGGATCTTTGGTTGTGTTTTGTGTATCACTCTCTGTTTTATCTCCTCTCTTTCGTACTCCCTCGCTCTATCCGTTGGTTGTGTCTCCTCTCTTTTGTTTTTATCTTTTTTTTTTTCGTCAAGAAATATTAAATTATAAGATAAAATTATTTCCGTAAATAATGGCATATTTACATCGTTTCTTGGACCCGATTATACTTTTTTTTTTCTGAAAAATAATCCATTAAATAATATACTTTTCCTATAAAATAAAATACTATTTCACTAGGAATTTTTTTATTTTTTTGAAATCTTCCAAATCTTATATACATCCCTCTCTTTTTCTTTTTTTTATGTAAACATAAGTCTCAATTTAGAATTTTTTCACAAAAATTATATACAAGACCAAATGCAAGGAAAAAAGGGGGTGTAAAAAAACCCCTCCTTACAACAAACGAAAAGGTCCCCTCGTAGGACCCTACCGAACACCTCTGTCCCCGATCCCCTTGGACCAGGGAGACCCCGGGAGGTTCATCTAACCTAAAGTGGGGGTTCCGAGGGGGAGGGAGAGGGGGAGGGGAAACCCCCTCGACCGTCTCGGTTTGTTTCTTTCCCTAATTCCTCTTTCCTTCTTCGTCATCCTGACTCCTAGGACCCCACAGGGGGGGGTGAAGGGGACAGGTCAGGGTCCCCGTTCATTCCACCCGTTCAGGTCTTGACTCCGGATCGTCCGGATACCCTTGGGAGTCTCTCCACACTCTAAATTCTCTTTATCAAAAAACAAACAAAAAAAAAAAATTGGTTTTTACTCTCTCTCTTCTTTTTGGCTCCCCAAATTTTCTTTTCTTATGATGTTTTATTATTATTATTAATTATTATTATTATTAAGTTTAAATAAAGTATATTAGGATCTCTGTTTCTCTTTCTTAATGATCAATGAATCATCTGCTATAAGTCTATCGAATTTCAAATCATCGTAACTCCCGGGGACCCAGGTCATCTTACATATTTTCAGTATTACTTTTCCTTTTATCTCCTCCCTTCACCGACTCAGGTGGGACTCGTGGGGGGGGTAGAAGTCTATAGTCCCACCTCGTCCAACGATCAATACCAACCCTCGAAGGAAGGTCAGACGACCCCAACTAAGATTCTTAGGAACCTAAAAAGTTAATATCCTGTTTATCTACTCCCCGAGTCGAGGGTCCCAGAAACTTTCGTACTTGTGACTAGTAAAGTTGGTCTCCTTCCGACCCAATCCCTGTCGACTCCACCCTCTCGTACCAACCGAGGGACAGAAACCCGTCGGGAATGAGGTTTGAACAGGAGAACCCCGAGAGACTCTCCTCCTTCTGACGGGTCGAAGTTGGGAGGTCTCTGTTGAAGAGGGTCCAGATTGACTCCTTCAGGAAGGACTTCATATTGACGTTAGGTGAGATGGAGACTAATTAAGTTCTCGGACCATCCAGTAAGGTGGTTGTCTGTGTGTGTGTGTGTGTGAAGAAAGAAAGAGTCTCGAAGTGCCCCTGACCTCCCACAGACAGGGGGCAAGAAAAAGGATGACGAATCGAAGACTGGAGGTACCGTCGTCCACTTTCTTACTAGAGGTGTTAGTCAGAGGAAATTTCGACTCGACACGAAATGTTTAAACGTCCTCACGAAATAATAGAGAATCTATGGTTCCTGAACGGTGCGTGACCCCACCTTACCTCTACGACAGGAACTTCCGGACCCTCTTGACCGGGGGTTCCCATGTCTCAGTCCCCCACGTCGTCCCTGAGGGGTTGGGATTGGTAGACAAGATCAAGTGACGGTAGACATTCTCAAGTCCATCTCCAGTAGACGACATGGGACTGGGAGAGGTGTCTTTCAACCCCTCGAACCGAAAACGAACACTCTTTAGTTGAACAAAAAATTCGTGAACGGAAGATGGTTGGGGTCGAACATTAGTCCAACCAGGGGGGTGGGAGCGAGGACAGGTTCCCCCACATCTCCGGAGAACTGAGAACCGTTCTTCAAGGTACTGTGATTACTGAGACAGTACGGGGAGGGACCGGGATCTGGGGTTTGTATAGAGGAGGGGTTAAATGAGAAGAGTGGGGTGGGTCCCTGTCTGAAAAGGGGACGAGAAAAACAGGATTCTTGGGGCGATCAAACCCTTCCATCGCAGACCCCACCCCTCCCGAAGGAGAAGGGATGAGCTCCCACGCCCACCCCATCCCACCCACCCCCCTCTGTCGGGACCCCGTCCCCTTACCAGAGAGGTGACATCTTTCATCTCATCCTAACACCAGTCTGAATTAAACTCCGTAGATCACTTCTGTGCAATGTTTAGGTGGTCCTTTTGGTAAAGTTTTCGTTTTATTTCCGCCCTTTGTCTTGCCTGGGTATTTATTAGTTCAGTTTCACTACAACGTGTTTTACGTCTCTTTGGTTCTTCCCCCTCCCAATTACATAATTTACACGATAATTCTTGAATTAAAATAATTTTCATAATAATGAATTCCGAGTCCGAAGAAAGAACCGTGCAACCAGCCTTGATGGAATCCCACTCACCCCAAAAGAGATCACAGTAAGACCCACTGGAACGAATGGAACGTACTTCACCTACCGAGGATAGACCAGAGGTGTCGAAGGATGAACCCAGAGGTTCATGAGTTGGGGAGAAAAGAGAGGAAAATGGAGGAAGACAAGGAACCCCGTGGTCCTCTGGAGTAAGTTGGGATGGAACGTCTTGTCCCCTTCCGCTCCGTCCCGGTGGATCTGGAACGAACCTTTCGGTCGAAGACCTGAACTGTCTCTTTCCCGGGTCGACTCTCGAGTTGGGAGGGCAGTTAGGCGTGGTCTAAGTTAGGTAGGGATGTGTGGTGTAGAAGAGAAGTCCCAGTTCGTCTTTGGACCTACCTTCTGAATCCGGAAGGTGGAGGGTCCGAATTTTAGGGAAGGCGTCGTGTGTGTCGGACCCAATCGGGACTGAGGGGAAAAGAATTTGTAGGGGGACGGAGGAGGGGAGTGGGGACCGTAACCTCACTGGAGTCGAGAACCGTGGTCCCGGGTCCCGTGGTCTACCATGGGCGACTACCAAAGGAAACAGAGAAGAAGGTCTATGGGGGAGAGACGGTACGACACGAGGGAGAAGGTGGACGGGACCCCCAACCGTCTCCCTTCCCGCCCGTGGAGGGTGGGGGAACCGTGACAGGGGTCTGGTGTTCTGAGGTCTCTGTCGACCGGGACCCCCCGTCACCTATGCCATCCCCCCTACTCCCCTCCCCTTCCCCTTCCTGAGTCTCCTCCCGGGTCTCTACTTCCCCTCCGTCGTCCTACCAGTCCGAACTATATTTTGTGTCGAAATAACCTCCCGGTATCAGACATTCCTCCCCTGGTTATTGTCTCTAGACCCCCGTCCCTCCCTGTGTACTTCTGGAATCTCGAGACGTCCCGACACCTGCCCCTGACCGGGGAGACTGTAGACCCGGTTGTCCCGTCTCTTTCGAGGACCTCGAACCGTCCCGACCCCCCGTGGCCTTGCGTCGCCCCCGTCCAGTCTCCGGCTACGTTGTCCGGGAGAAGAGGGGTCCTGGGTCGAGGACCGGTCGGCCCGGTGACGGGTCCCACTACCGTAACCAGGCCCGCAACAAGACGGAGACGAACCTGTGGAATCGCTTCTAGAGACACTTCCGTCTCCCGCCACTAGTCCCGTCTGCTTCTAATCCTCGGGTGGGAGGGGTATGTGTGACGCACGGGGAGAGACTTGTGACCCCCAAAACGACCTTCCTTCTCCTCAAACCCGGGACCCACCTCACCCTGATTCTGAGTCGAGGGACCCTCACACCGGAAGACCAAGAAAGGGATTCGAGGTCGACTGTCCCCATCCCCACATACTCCCTCTGAGACTCCTCCGACCCCTCCGGGTGTCTCCCCTACTCCTTAGTCGACCCCGCCCGCTCCCGACCCACGGACGCAAGGAGGGCGCCGGGTGTCTTCGGAGTTCCCATCCTACCGTCACGGACAGCTTACCTCCGTCCCCGAGATGGAGACTCCTGTCAGAGTTTCCGGTCGAGCTGTAACCACCTTAGGTCCCGGCTCCAGAGGTTCTTCTCGTCGGGTAACAAAAGACTGTTTCTCCTTCGTGTGGCAATCAACACTTTCCAGTTCTGTTATTACAAATGAAGTGCAAAATGGTACATACAAACGATACGTGATTTGGGAACCGTACACACCGAGTAAATTTGGGTGTTTGTTCGACCTTCCATCCAGCCTTATGATAAGGAGAGAAAATCTTCTCCTTTGACATCGGGTCTTTGTCTCTCTTGGTTGTTTCTTGAACGCAACACCGGGTGTAGATCAGTGAGTGGTTCTCTGCACCCGATCCGGCACCCTGGGGTGTCGGAGGTGGGAATTGGGGACATAGGACGACGGAGTTTTTGGGTCTTTCGAGGACCCGTCTCACACTGTCCTCTGTTTCTTTCGAGTAGACGGTGTGAACCCTAGAGACTCGTACCGCTGCACCCGACGGAACTTTGGTCGATACTTATTGACGGGTATGTCTGTCCCGTTCACCCCACCCTATATGGCTCCCAGTGACTCCCCTTCCCGCTCCTCTAAGACTCCGTCTGTCTTACCTCCATCCCCCTGGGACCCCTCCTCCAGGTCCGGTCTCGGGAGGTCACCCTCGTCCCCGACTCGTGACCGTCCCGTCGGCCTCCCCAGGCCGACCCAACACCACCCGAGAGTGGTCGTTTGTACGCCCGGAGGAGTCACCCGTGGAGGGCCCTGACCGACTCCAGTGAAAACAATGGCTGCTCGTACTGCTGCTAGCACCGGAGCCGCACCAGTATCTCGAGGAAGTCGGTCGCGAGGTGGTGCCGCATTCAGACCACGAACCAGTCCAGTTTGTGGTCGTCCCGGGGGTGTCGTGGTGCTATCATGGACCCATCCCCCAATCACCCCACCTGTCTCCGTTCCAGTCCCGGTAGTTCGAGTTGGAGCCTCGAGTCCGGTTTTCGGTCTCTTCTCGTGGTCTCTGTCCCTTTATACTTCCCATGTCAGGTCTCTGGGTTTCGTGTGTCCCGTCGGGCCTGGAGGACACAGACCACGACTTGCGGGAGGTTCCTATGACCAGAGCCAGAGACTTCTGAGTGGAGGGAAGAGGTTTTGGTGTCCGAGGGAGGAGGGAGGATTGGGGACACGACGGAGACCAGAAACAAGACTACAATCGGGGTCGATAGGTGCCTACATATGGTCCCGAGACCAATTTGATCGAAGGACCTACGGGTTGTGGGTTTTAGAGGGAGTGTATCGCGGAACTGGGGGTCGCGAAGACAGAGTACCGGCAGAAAGATCTTGATCAACTTAGAGGGACTAGACTCCGTGGGAATGATTCGTAGGTCAGAGTGAGAACCTTCAAACTATCGCGAAGAAGTCTGGTTTTCTTTCTTTCACTTTCACTTCAGTGAGTCAGTGAGTCAGCACAGACTGAGGAACACTGGGGCAGGTCCGAGGAGGCAGGTACCCTAAAAGGTCCGTTCTCATGACCTCACCCAACGGTAAAGGAAGAGGTCCCCTAGAAGGGTTGAGTCCCTAACTTCGGTCCAGAGGGCGTGACGTCCACCTGCGAAATGGGAGATTCGGTGGTCCCTTCGGTCTGACCACCATATATTAATAAGGGAAACATGACTCCGAACGTTCTCAGTTCACTGGTCAGGTTCTCTCTACTTATACGTATTTGTTTCGGTGTTTCGGGGGCTGAAGACGAAGGACGTTGGGGGAGTGGTGGGTGTGTGTGTGGGTGTGGGTGTGGGGTAGAAACCGGACTGTGACTGACCCTCTGGGAGACACAGGTCATAGTTCTCCGGATACAAGGAGACACGGGAGACTCAAAACATTTCACACCAATACCTCAGGTCGGAAAGTGGAACGTCAATCTATCACTTCCAACAGTTCATGTTTCGTGACGTCTTCACTCCCCCCCACGAGAGCTAGGATCTTATACAAGGGTAGTGTCGACGTGGGGTTAAAGTGGACGAACTTTGTGTTTGAAGAATGGATTTCTCCCTAAGTACTATCGTGGAATAAGGACACCATAAACCTCCTAATGTATTTTACGGGTCACATTTCACAGAACATGGAAGGGACCGTGTATCATTTCTGTTCATTCACCACCACTACTGGGGACAAAACCCGCGGTCGTCAGTCATAGTAACGAAGGACAGAGTCTGACAAGCATCGAGTCTCATGAGCACAGAAGAGGGGACTCGGTACCACCGACGTGCCAGGGTAAGTCCCTTGAGGGACGACTCAAAGGAACGGAGGAGGAGGAGGTGAGGAGGAGGTTGCCATGTGGGACTGAAGGGGTCGTGGGGTCGTGGGGTCATGTGGGGGTCGGGCCCCGAGTGCGGCTGCACTACCGAGCCATGGCGAGGTCCGGTCGGCACAGGGTCTAGACTCGGAACTATCGCCGCCACGGGTCGTACTGTCACGCCCACCTCTTGAGTTGGGGCTACCACCACGCCGACAGCACCGACTTGAGTAACGCTCACTTAGCCCTGTCGTCCAACCAGAAGGGGTGAGGACTGAGCGGCTAGTCGTGGTGACTTCCTCACCTCTCTATTCCTGACTTGATCCTCCCAGACGGGTAGTCTTTTCTGCTCATCGAGTCTTTTGACTCCTCCCTCGGTCCTGAGGACCGTTTCGGTAAGTGCGTGCGAGTCAGCGCAGGGTGAGAAACGGTGGGATACCCGACGTCTGGCGGTCCGAGGGGACAGGTAACCTAAGAGGTCCGTTCTTGTAACCTCACCCAACGGCACAGGAGGAGGTCCCCTAGAAGGGCTAGGTCCCTAGATTGGACGCAGAGAGTTCAGAGGACGTGACCGTCCGCCCAAGAAATGGTGAGCGCGGTGTCCTTCGGACCGCCTCTGTTCCCAGAGGTTGAGATGCACTGCGTGGGTGGGACCTCGTCTTCCGTACTCTCAGACTTTGCCCGACTCCCCGAAGCTCCCAAGAGCCGGACCGGACAACGTTGTACCGCCGTCTTAGTCGAGTACTTAAACCACTCCCTCACTACAGATACCTGACAAACACCTATCACCGCAAGTTCCCAACACTCCATTGTCCCTCCCATCCCCCAGAGACTCCCCACCCCACGTGTAAAGACCCACTCTCCTATATTCTTGTCCACGTAAAAAGATACATATGTTCGACCTTCCTCTTCGCCCGTCAAACACACACAAACGCTCCCCTCGTCTCCACCCTTATCGTTATACCCACTCCTCTTTCAAACCGTCGACTGTGTGGACACCCACCCCCTTTCCATACCCCCACACACACGTTCTTTAATCCTAGGACAATAGGAGTCCTTCCCCGTCAGAACATACGAATTCTGGTACCTTGACCTACACCCTGGTCAATACGTACCGAAGTCGTTGAACAATAAGAGAAAGAATATTTTTTTTTACCCTTATTGTTAAAATGATACTCAACAACGTTCTTCATTTGTTCTATAACGGGTCCTATGTCACTCATACGTTTTGACAACGACAGTAATAACAACGACCACTTTTCACTTTCACAATCAGTGAGTCAGCACAAGCTGAGAAACACTGGGGTATCTGACATGGAACGGTCCGAGGAGACAGGTACTCTAAGAGGTCCGTTCTTGTGATCTCACCCATCGGTACGGGAGGAGGTCCCTCAGAAGGACTGGGTTCCTAGCTTGGACCCAGAGGACACAGAGGATGTAACGTTCACCTAAGAAATGGGTGACTCGGTGGACCCTTCGGGTAACAACAACCATCCGACCACGAAAATGGAAATCCAAAAGTACCTGTTCATATGTGGTCTCCCCGGTACTTCTCGGAAACCCAACTTCCCGTCCTAGATCCCGGGTCGGAATAGGTGACACTCACTCGATCCCCGACCGTAATTTCACATCCCCAATTACAATATAGATTGGGTATTAGGTGACCGGACCTCGATGGGTCCACCAAGACCTTTCCGCCCGACTACAGGGTCCTGACCCGTGACGTATTAGACCCGGGACCAGGGGTGAGTCGGAGACTGATCGATACACTGGGACTTGTTCACCGAGTAGAAAAGACCCAGGGTCAAAGGGACAAATATTTTAGATCTTTCCGAGTGAGGTTGAAGTTTTTAAGGAATAAACACATCCTATCCCTTCTCGACCCTCGACATACCTACACACATCCATTCTCCTAAATACTTGTACTCACACACACACATACACAAAGACGACAACCCTTGGAGCAGGGGTAGAGTAGGGAGGGTGCTCCACCTGAGACTCGGTCCCGAGACTTATGACTGACACACTGGAAAACTTTTGATAAACAAGACACAGAGTAGGAGGAGACTTTTTACCTCTATGATTACCAATTGCAAATAACTCGGGGAGGTCATACGGGCCACGGGAGGACTTGCAGACTTGAGTGAATTAGGAGTGATGTTACGGCGTTCCGTTCATGGTGATAATCCTAGTGGGGTACAAATGTACCCCACCCACAAGTCACTGAACGTGTCCTATTGCGTCGGTCACACCATTTGCACTCGACACGACGAGTGTACTCGGAAGGTCCCTCCTGAACGGGGGGACGACGTCCCTCACGTCCGTCGTGGGTCGGAAGTCGACAACGAGGAAGTCGAGGACGAAGACTGCAGCTCCGTCGGAGTGGGCCCGAGTACGGAGAGGACCCGTCGGAGTGGGTCGTGCGTTCGTTCCTCTCCCCTTCGGGTCTCGACGAGCGGGTGCCAGCTCCGAAACACAAGGACGGAACGTCACACTGAAGAGAGAGACGGGCTAGAACACAGGAAGGAGAAGGAAAGTGACGACAACTCGGTGCTATTTGTAGAGTATGAGGTTTGAAGAGGCCCAGACGAAGATCACTCGGATTTAACGTTATTGAGGATTCACCGCCCCGACTCTAGACTTGACGGGGTCCGATGACACTGGGGAATGGGACAGAGGGAAGGACCCTTTTTACGACCCTCATGTCCAAAGGGTTCGGGACCAGAGGACTCTCAGGGTCGAGTTCCCTCCCACCCCGACTCCGACCCTCCCACCTCACCGACCTGTCCCTTAGTGTCACTACGGTCAGGTGGGACGGGACTTCCTCCACACCTCCACCCCCATCCCTTGTGTTCTGACCGATTTGTGTCCCCGCTCTATTTCCTCGACCTTTCTATGTACGTTTGAAGGTCCCTATCGGATCAATTTGGGTCAAGGACCATAAACTCGGGTGCCCCAGACGGTTCCCTGTCTGACTGTTCCGATGCCACGACCCTCAAGAGGTCTAAGATAATCTGGGACCAGGGCTAAGTATTATAGAAGGGACACAGAAGGAGGTCGGGACCTACCATATCTAGAAGGATAGAGAGGAAAGGACATGTCGACGGGTCTTTCCACTGAAAGAAGGAGAATTCAGACGAACAGGGAGGAAGAGTCCTCCCTTAGGAGAGACTTCAGAGTGGAGGTAGAGAACACGTCGTCACCGATTGAGAAGGATCCCTGGCCCCGAAGGCAATCCTCACCCCGTCTTCTCGGGCTGAACGTGGTAATTCCTCACTAGTCGTAACAAATGAAGGCGTCTCGTAAGACCGTCGAGGTCCTGAAAACGAGGACATTTGTCTAGGGTGGGGGCGGGGTGAGGAATTCGAATGAAAGACTAGACTTCCTTACTACTCGGGATCCTCCCCCCGGGACGATTAACTAAGTTTTTGTCCTTCCCCGGGAGATCGAGACAACAAGAGAAGGACCCAGAGAGAGTCCATAAGGAGAAAGAAATACCTGGGGGCTGAGTGGGAACTTCTGTTTCAATATTAGAAGGAGCCGAGACAAGGGGTAGAACCGCGGCGTACCTCCCGTGTTCACAGAAGCTCCCGTCTTCACTACCCAGATGCGCAACCGAGTTACGGGAGTTGGGAGTCGAGAGTTCTGTGGACCTAGGCGGGAAGGAGAGTAACTCTCATTCTGAAGACGTCACTCTCCCTAGCTCCCGGCTGAAATCCGATCGGTCCCAGATCCCTCCGAGTCAAGACCGTCCACCGTCTCGACATTCCTTAGACTCTCCTTCCTTCGACTCTTGTCCTTCTCACTCGCCGACCTCTGGACCTCGGGTCCACCCACCTCTCTACTACTGCAGTCTGTCCAATCTGTCCAACCCACAGACGAGAGTCGGACCCGAGAACGTTCGCCACTCGTCCGAGTTCCCTCACTGTTACCCCCGTCGATTCTGTCCCTGTCCTGGATGCCTCTCGGTCGACTCCTGACTTACACGTAACGATCGGAGGACCCTGGACACCGACTCCCCCGAGTCGGTGATCACTCACTCTTTATCAGGGAGTCCCTCGTTCTTTGATGTGTCGAAAGACGATAAGGAACCTCGGATCATCCTCGCCATTGACCCCCCTGGTCTCCTTCCCGACAGCCCCCTCCAGGACCCCAGTGGGGTGACGTCCCGTCTCGAGACCCTCCCCGTAGAACCTACGTCGTTGAAAATGGGGAGGGACTGTCGGGTCCTGGACCCTACCCGTCAAAGAGTTGGACCCACCTCGACCCTGAACGTTGGATGGTCGAAGGGACCCTACTCCGGGAAGGATGTCGTGACCCTTTCTAGGTCGGAACGAGATTCCTGTGACGTATCGCCCCTCTCGACCCCGTCTTTGTCGGTCCACGTCCCTGCCCAGACTGACAACCCGGTCCTGAAGAATTAACAAAGATAAGAAAGGGGTCCTGGACTTCGAAGTCCCGTCTATGAAGGACACACGTTTCCTGAAGGACTAGACCTCTCCCCACACGCATTCGAACACTTACGGGTCTCTTCTCCCTTCCCCACCGGGAGCACCCGGTGATCCCCCGTGTGAGGGTTAGGGTTCTCATCTTGTCCCCGGGGGGTTTCAACCGTGACTCCCTGTGATTTGAGGGTGTCGGACAAGAAGCAGGTTGCACTGGGGGTGGTCGGGTTCGGGTAACAAGGGGAGCCGAGTGAGGGTTCCAAAACGGTTCGTCCACCCGTTCTAAGAAGAGACTCACCGTCCCCGGACCACTTCAGTGTCGTGGCTGGGCCGGTTCCCTCAGATCCGTGGAGACGGTCTTTGGCACACCACCGACCCCCGGTGTCACCACACCCTTCGTGGGATCGACTTCCGCTTCGCGCACTACGTGTTAGGGACGAGGAAGGAGTGAGGAGACTAAGGGGGGTAGGTTCGTTTGTCGGTTCTGTACGCTGTCGTCAACTGCAAATAAGCACCCTTCTTGTTTCAGGGGGCTGAGGTTGGGGGACACTGTCAGGTCCTTCCAAAGGGGCCCCTCGGCACGGGGTGGTGCACCAGTAGAGTGAGAAGACTTAGGGTCCGAGGTGGCTGCGGGTAATACTACGACGATGAACCCACTCTCCGAGGAGGTTTATGACGTGGTTCCGGACCCGGACACCCTTTCCCTTCTCTTCCGGACGGTGAGCTCCGTAGAATTTAAGTCCAGATGAGGATGGCGACTCGAGGGTCGGGGATCGACGACCGACACTCGGGTGGGGTCTAACAACTGACCACTGTACTCTTTCTGAGACCCTTCTACCACCCCTACCCTCGCCTATGTCACTACCTCGTACTTCCGACTCGGGTCCCCACATGTCCTTACCCGTGTATGTGTGGAACCGGAACTCGTAAGGCTTCGGTTGCCAGAGGAACCGTATGTACGTGTCATCTTCCAACCGGTGAGAGCACTACCGATGTGCCGGGAGGACCACCCCCACTATAGTTCCCTACACTATAGACGAACGTGGGAAGCGGGGAAGAAAGGGGTTCCCGAAGAGAACTCTACCGGACATAGAAGGAAAGTACGGGGTCCGTCCCGTCCTCGAAGACGACCCCCTGAAATCGGTGTCGGGACTTGGACTTCAGGACTCGGGTAAGATCGGAGTCGTGTCAGTGGGTGATTGGTTCAATGGGCTCTTTTGAGGTAGAGGGTCTTCGAGACAAAGAGAAAGACCTTAGGGATCAAGTGAGGGCAACGACTCCTACGATTATGTGTCCTTCCTCAGGCCACAGATGTTTCCCGACACGTCTACCCACTACAATAATAATACCAAAGTGGGGGTCACTGTGACATTCCCCTCTTGTGTTGGGTTGAATATCAAGAGGAACAAAGGGTTGTAGTATAAAAAGTTTGACATCCAAACGCGGTCCCGATTGATCGGGGTCTAGTTAATTCTTCCAACTAGTCGTAATTTTCTCTTTATTTGACATAACGTGTGTCGTTTCCTTCATGACAAAGTATTTCGAAAACAAAATGATCTGAGGCTGACTTTTATATAAAGCATACCGACCCAACACCAGTTCTGTACACTTTCGATAACGGGAATACCGTGGTCGAGATCCGATCCCTGGGATCCCTAGTAGTCAACTTGACCGTAGACACCAATTCCTCCCTCACTCCTTCTCCATCCACCGACTCCACGTCACCTTTAGGAAGGTCCTCTTAAGTGAGAACCCCGAAAGGGTTAAACCAAGTCGTTTAAAAGTGATTCATACGTGGTACACGAACCTCGGTCCACAGCACGGGAGACGGAGAGACCGTAGCGGATGATTGGAGAGGGTAAGAGTGCGACGAGACCGGTGAAGTTGGAACAATAGGGACTGGTCCGTAGTAAGACGGCGTCCCGGAAACGTAAACGACAAGATAGTCTTTACAAGAATTGGGTCTGCCGGATGGTCGGCGGAAATCTACCTAGAAACTACTCTACAGTGGAAAAATCGCTGCGACAGGGACTATGTGTGTAGGAGAGAATGAAGGAACGAAAAAGAGCTATCGTAAAAGAAGATTAAACATGTAATAAAATAAAAAAACCATTGTGGTGTACCGAACGTCCTAGAAACAAGGAACTGGTCCCCAGTTTGGGCCCCCGGGGACGTCACTTTCGTGGCTCAGGGTTGGTACCCTAGTGGTCCCTTCGGGAGGGGATCGTAAAAGTTATGGATTGTATGATGAAAAATTTGCATGTATCTATACAATGTTTTGTATAAGTACTTGAATAAAATATTATTCAAGTATGCATTCTGATATTCGAAGTAATCCCACCGTCAAAAACAGACAGGAGAAAGGATGAAAAGGGGATCAGGACCCTTGTGACGTCCCTGGATTTTTATACAACTGACCTGTCTATATTTCTACATACTCGGTCAAAGACAAAGGTTCTTCAAGTGTCAGATTACCGGTGAAGGGAAAGGACCTGAAGTACTGGAAAGAGACATTTCACTTACCTGCCGTCCCAGATCTCTGAGACGGTACGAAGACCCAAGACAATTAGAGTCTACTGTTGTGAAACACAGACGTATAGCGAGATGTCAAATCTAAGTGGGAGAGGAAACTAGTGTTATTGGGACACACGTACCACACCACCTCCCCTAATAACAAAAGTGGAACGTCCTCACCAGTCTTTCGAGTTTCTCCAATTCAGTGAATGGGTTGCAAAGTGGTTACGATTTTGGTCTTGGGATCGGTCTGGAGCCAAGGTCCTGAGGAAAGAGTCGTTACGTATCCCAGGACGGATAGTATTTACGACGACGTCTGGTTGAGAATCATGATAGCAGGTCTGTAGGAAAGGGACCGGGAGGTTGGTAGGTCCTACCCCAGGTCCAACGGAAAACCCTAGGGGAATCCTAGTCTTCTTACCTAGGGAAGAAGTATGGTACGTCAGGTACTCCTACTTAAACTCTAACAGAAGTAATTTGCGAACCAAAGGCAAGGCCAGCATCCGGCGGGTCTACAATGACCGCTACCGGCGCCACTGGGCCCGCAGACATAGGGGTATCGGCCTCATCCGGTTGTCTCTAGGAAGCAATAAGTCGTCGGACTACTTCTTAGTCCTCCCTATAGTTGCACGAGTTCTCCCTCAGTTTGAGGAGGCATGGGTAGGGTTAAGGGCGGTGACCCTGACTCACACAGGACCCTGCACGGGTCTCGTGGATCGTGCAGCCAAAGGAAAAGTTTTCCCCGAGAGGCAGTCTAAGTGGATCAACGACGGGGGAGACGGGGGAGGAGGGAAGGGTCTTTCGGAAGGGGTCGGGAGGGAGCCCCTCAGCGCGCGACGGGGTGCGGTCACGAGCGGTGGGCCGAAGAGCCAGGCGTGAGTGTCCCACGAGACTTGTGGAGGTCACAACCGGACCGAATCGTGGACCCAGTTTCGGAACCCTGCGTCGTACGGACTCCGAGGATGGGGACCCAAAAACGTGGGTCTTGGGTCTCAAAGAATAACGGCCGGAGGCGGTCAGCGAAAGGCATCAGGTCGACTGGACGAGGCCTTGCGGGACCCTCAACATCAAAGGTCCGGACTAAAACACCAAGGCTGAGTTGGGACGGGGTGTCGCTACTTGCGACCCTTAACATCAAGAGGTCCCGAAGCGCTCCGTGGGACCCTTGATATCAAGCGGAAAGGTCACGCTGGTGCGCCAATACGCCCTTTTCTCGCCCTCACTTTCCTGTCACCGTCATAACCTTCCCGTAAATTAGGGGGGGGAGCCCGTCTCCTTTCAGTATAGGTGTACTGTTCAGTGCTAAGTCATTAATTTTCTTTCATTTTAAGGATATAAACAGTCCGTGTGGAAACCAATGAAAAGTTTCGTCAAAAGATGTAATATGTCAATCTACTCTACTCCGCTCTCTATGATGAATCCTTTGGTTCCAAGTCTTTCCGGCGCGTCCGTTTTAAGTCCAGAGACCTTGACATGAAACATCTGAAGCACGTTCGGTGATGAGCGTCCCCTTATTTCAGTCAGGATCTCTGCTCAAAAACCCACCTGTAGGTTCTCATTCTTTTCAGTTGGAGTTTCAGCCCTATCCAGAGTCCGGACCTTTCCTAAACCCGAAGGCCTCTTTCCGGTCAATAGTGTCCCTTGCCTCTATTTCGCCGCTGTGTCTCCCAGGAAACAGGGCTTCGACCTCAATGGGCGCCTCCCCGCCCCCGTCGAAACCCGGGTCCCCCGTGGAGCCGAACCGAGGCCGCCCGACGCAGACCGACACCAGAGAGCGTCCCTTAAGCCGGGGGCGGGGCGTCACTGGCTGTGCGGGGCGGGGGCGGGGCTTGGGGAGCCTCTGGCGTCGGGACGTTCCGGGCCAGGTTCGGTGGCCTGGGGCCCGAGCCGGGACCCGCCTGGGGTGACGTCACCGGGGGGGTCAGGCGGGCCCCGCGACACCGGCACCGCCCAGGCCTCCCCCGCCACTTCGGAATCCCTCCCTCCCCTGTCCCCTCACAACCTCCGCGGCCTCGTCTCGGGCCGGCCGGCCCGCCCGCCCCTCCTCCTCCTCCTCGGCCCCGCCCGACCGCCCGCCGGCCCACCGCCGCCACCGTACCGCCTCGGCTCGCCCCGGCTCTGCTCCGGGGGGTAAGCCCAGTGGCAGTTCTGGGGGTTCCTGTTCCTCCTTTAACACTAGACGCTGGCTCGGAGCCAGTTTCTCCATCATGCCCACCGCCCCCACCCCCACTCGCGCCTCCTCCCCAGACGCTTCTCCGCCCACCGAGACTCTGACAGCCCGCACGTCCTCCCGGCCCCCACCTCCCGCCCCCGGGTCGTCCGTGAGCCTCCTCGTCCTCCCTTCCCGACCGCCCATCCCCCGTAGGACGCTCCCGCTAGACCCCCTCGCACCGCGCACAACCCCTTCCCTCCGGCCGCAAACGGCACACCGGACTCGACCCCCGCACCACCTCTCACCCTTCTCCTGTGGAACGTGACCCTTCCCCCCTCCTGGGATCCAAACTCTCCTCACAAGCGGGGCCGATGACCAGCCCTAAGCTCCGCGTCTCCGACTCACCCTCGGCCCGGTCCACGACTCGGGCCTCTCACCCGCCGCCCCGCGTCCAACCCCCCTTGAGACCCGCGGATGACACGCTGAGGCTCTTGCGGGTCTTAAGACTGCGGACCAGCCACCCCCCTCCTAAAGGGAGACGGACCTAGAAAGGATGAGAAAGTTTAATTTCACCTATGTAAAACTAAGAGTCGGGGAGACCCTAAATGTGTCACACGTCATCCACGAATCATTTTACACAACTTACTCACTCACTCCCTTATAACGGACGCAAGCGGTGGAGGGACACCGACGAGGTCTTAAAGTGTCTCCGCCCCAAATTCTATCCGCAGACTAACCTTCCCTCCCCAGACCTTCGACGGAAACGAATCGTTCACGTGGGAGATGAATTCTCACACACAAACTAAACGAACCCAACAACCCCCCGCCCCTGCCACACACATTATCCAAACCCCTCAGATTGAGAGGGGTCGGTCGGAAATAACAGTAGCAATGGGGATGGGGGCCGGAATGTTTTACTGGTGTAAGGTATTAAATTTATTAAAAACGGACGTTTCGACTTAAACTTTAGTCGAGATTAACTCTCGAGGGGTGGGGGCGGGGCGGGGAGGTGGGGCGTCGCACACAAACCAATTCTCCTCGGACCCGAAACTACAGTTCTGAACTCAAGGTCAAAGGGGTCCCGTTCAATAGATTGACGAGATTAGGAGTCAAAAAACCAGAGACTTTACCTCTATTATTAATTGTACATATCAATCACGACAATATTTATTGACCCTGAATAAACAACATCAACAATGTTCTTTTGACCCTTATTTCTCTCCTTTCTCTGAACTTCAGACTTCTCTCTTCCGACTCCCCTCTGTCCCAACCCGGTTCCTCAAAGGTACTCTCTTGACGGGTCCATCATGGGAGTCCCCCTTGAACCCTGACTTCTCCCTAACCGTCTATCTTCGTCCCGAACCCTCCCACTCTCTGGGACCTCATAACGACTCTCTTCGGAGAGTGACCAGGTCGAGGAAACCAATTCTTTCCTCGGCGAATTAAAGTCGACCTCCCTACCTCAGTTCTGACGACTTTCCTGAAGGGTGCTGATCTCCACCCTCGTTCCCTTACGTCTTCGAAACTTCCTCTCCGTCCCAGGGACCAACCACCTCGGGTCCGTCGGAGGTGTCACTGGAAGCGGAGAACTAGTGTCAAATTTCTCCTTTAGAGGGCCTCTAAATTCCGTGTCGTCCTAGTCGACCAGGACTAGAAGCGTCCGTTCTAGGAGTTCCTACCCCTGTGTGACTTGGTCGTACCCTAGTTCCTACCCGAGTGACAAGTAGACCAGTAGTTCTGGGGAGTCTTCATTCAAGTCCTCTCCTCGTCCAGGTCGGAGTCTAACCCGAAAGAAACAAAAAGGGGTAGACTGTGAAAGAGTGGGTAACAAATTCGTACACAGACACCTTCCAGACACCTTACGGTTCTGGGTCCTTTCACCGAGAAGCTACCCGACGGTCTTCCGGGACACTAGCCTGGACGTCCCGGTCCCTTGAACTGAATGGAGCGGGATTTACTGGACCTCTATCTCCTATGACCGAGGAAAGAGGGAGACAGGCTAAACGACTGACGAGGGCCGCAGTGGGACGGGGTCGGCGTCCCAATGGAGTCTCCACCGAACCAAATCCCGACATCGACGTGTCGTGTACATCTTTAGTACCAGAAGGGAAAACACAGGTGAAGTTACTCCTAAAAAGAAAGAAAGAGTCCCAAGTTCTAGGTCGATGACGGTGACGAAGAAGGGGAAGGTGGGGTCTGGGTCGGAGTCGGGGGAGGTGGTGGGGACGAAGTGGGCGGTGCAGACGGGTCGGGAGGTGAAGACCTTCACGGTGAAGTCTATGTCCGTCACCTTCGGCTTCCCCGTCACCTCCCCCATGGAGGGGTCCCTGACCCCTCCCTGGAGGGTCACGGTGATGTAGGTATGAGACATTCGGAAATCCCTCCTTTCGTGGTGTGACAATTCTCAGATATCTCACCCTCTCTCTGGTTCTTCTCCCTTTATAACTAGGGACGAGGACTAGACTACCCCTAACCCCGGGGGCTTGTATCACAAGGTCTGTGACCACGAACTCGGTGCACGCCTCCTTTGGTTAGACGTTCCCGAAGGGTCTTCTCCCTGGCACCACTTTGTAATTCTCACTTCCCTCTTTACCCCGACCCCTACACCTTTTGGGACCCTCTCCCACAACCTCAAACCCCTTTTCCACCCGGGTTGTCATCGGTCAACCTCTTATAAATAAACGAGTAAGCCCTCCGGCAGTGACTAACGGGACAGACACAAGTCATGGCACGGACGGACAGTCGGAGCCGGTAGTTTCTCCAGGGTCAGACCATCCGTGGGTAGAGAAACGGTCGTCGTCTAGTCCCGACTCAGACACCTTTACTAGCTCTTTCCCTCTACACTCTTCGTCTCCCCCGGGTAGGACCAAGGAAGTCCACTAAAGTCACCGAGACCGGTCCATCTCAGAACCCTTCTTGACTGGGACGGGGGGAGGGGGTGTCGACCGAAACCCCCGTAGGACCCGAACCCGTCGGACCCGAACCCGAGACGGTTGAAGTACCTCGACGTCGTCGTCTACGTCTCCGTCGACTACAGGTTAGGACTCTACGACAGCGTCTAGTACCTCTTGGGGGACCAGGTCCTGTACTACAGATTGGGGCTGGACTACGCGGTGTACTAGTACCGGTTGGGGGTCTACGTCGTCGACTACCTCGCCTTGGGGCTCTAGTCGGTGTACGAGTTGTTGGGACTCGACTACTCCGTCCACCCAGACCCGCACCTCCTGGGGCCCGTGGGTCGACACGGGACAGGATGGAACAGGATGGAACTAAACAAGTGAGTAAGTAAGTCGTCGGCACAAAACTCGTGACCCCCATGTCACTACTTTTCTGTATCCGGATCGAGAGATCCTTGATGAATTTTTTTAAAAAAAAAATCTAAACAAATTAATTAAATAAATAAAAACCGACACGACCCAGAAACAACGACGCACCCGAAAGAGGTTAACGATGCTTACCCCCATGAGAAACAACGCAGAAGAGTGACGTACCGAAGAGAACAACGTCTCGTGCCCGACATCCCGTGTGCCCGAAGTCCTCGACGTCGGGCACCTGAACCACCGACGACGAGAACCCGAGATCTCGAGTCCGAGTGATTATCACCCTGTGTCCGAATCACCGAGGTATCGTACGCCCCATAAGGGTCTGGTCCCTAGTTTGGACACAGGAGAGGCAACCGTCCGGCTAAGAATTGGTGACCTGGGGATCCCTTCGGGGGGTCCTTGAAGACCAGAGTTTCCCTTCATCCTGTTCATTCTTCCGTAAATATCATGTCGTACCTATCATGATAGTATCTCTACCAGTGTCCTAGGGAATCCTCATGTGTCTTCCCGAGGACTGGGATGGGACCCCGAGTCTCCCCCGGTATTTTCTTCACAACGGGTTCGTCTCTGGGTTTTCTCCTTCTTACTTGGTCTCCCTTTTTTCTCTTCTCATAAGTCCCGATTCCCTGTCGTTCGTGTTTCCGGGCCCTTACTTTTTATCCTAACCTCTGGAAACACAGATCCGTCCCGGTCCACCTATTCCCTCCCAATCCACCCATTCCTTCTGGGTCCGTTTCCCCAGACCACAACCAGAAGCCCTCGAGGCAGAACACCGGTGGGTGATCCCCTGCTCCCATCTACTAGAATCGTCTTGACACCTGCGATCACGACCTGAGTGGTCTTCCATTCAGGGTCTTCCCGTTCTTAAACGTTTACAAAACAAGTGACGGATCTTGTCACGGACCACATATCAATGGTGACCACATATCAATTGGTGAGTTATTCATGGATCATTTACTCACTGAACACCTTATTCTCTAGTCTCCGAATAGTATCTGTATTTTCACAGAATCTTCTCCGTACGTACCTCGTCTAAATCCTTCTTCCTGTCCCTTTCGAAAGGAGAGGGGGGTGGTTAAACACCAGTGAAAAGTCTTCGGCATTAGATCAAAACCAGTCTGTCTGGTTGGGTCGGAACTTGGGACAGAGATGGTGATTGACTGACACCCATGATCCGTCACTCAGAGACTCGGATAAAAGAATAGACGATTTATCCCTGTCTTTTTGTATGAACCCTATCAATAGTACCCCTAATTCACTGAACTTAAGACATTTAATGAATCGAGTCACGGATATGCATCATTGACAAGTTATCCACAATTGAAAGAGAAAACGAAAGAGGGGAAAGAGCACAGGAAAGAAAGAAATTATAAATAAATCGAATAAATGAACCAACACGACCCAGAAGTACGTCCTAGAAATCAACACCGTACACCCTAGATCGAGGGATTGATCTCTAGCTTGTGTCCCGGAGGACTTAACCCTCGAGTCTCAGAATCGGTGACCTGGTGTTCCCTTCAGGGAGAGTACAGGAAAGAATAAATTGAAGGAACACAAGGGACTATGAAGACGTCTAGGGGACTTGGACTCCCTTCTTTCGACGACGGGAGTGGGGTAGACCCTAGTAACATGGGGGTTTTCAGTTGTTCTTATGGGTGTCTCTCCGTCCCAACCTCGGTTCTACTGTTATCTCTTTCCTTTAGGTCAAGTGGGAGGAGGGTCGGTGAGACCCAGTCAAGGACCCGGGACCTGGGATCAGGACCAGGGGGAGAAGTTCCCGGTGTGAAAAGGTTCGAATCACTGGAGGACCAAGGTCTCAGTAAAAGAGAGAAAGGGAAAAGGTGGTCTGTTACCTCGAACGAGCGTTGGGTCGGTACTACGTCCTCTACTACGCCTTGGTCCTGGCCCGAGATTCGTTGGACCTCTCGTAGGGACCTCCCATATTACGGGAGGCGGCGTACATGTGCCTGTAGGTCCTCGGGTACAAATCACGACGGTCCCTCGTCCACCCCGGTCCCCGACCCGACACCCTCCCGTCAGACTCGAGCCCTAATGGGTGGGGTCTGGGTCCGTTCGGACTCCATGATAGACGAGGAGGAAGGGAGGGATCACGGGACTCCCATCCGGAACCGAACTTCCACCAAAAGTGCCCCGTATCGGTTCCCACCAGGTAGAGCCGTACCCGGACTTCGTGATCCCGTCTTCTATCGTCTCCAGGGATCCCTCACCCCCGTCACATCATAGGTTCCCGAAACTGTAACAAGACTGTCTGAAGAACGCGACTCTCGAGTTTCCAACACCCCGTTCGGACTTCAGTTTCTCGGATGGGAAGGTACCACACAGAGTTCACACCAGGTGTCTAGTGGACGTAGTCTTCGTGGACCCCACGAACAATTAGTACTCTAAGGACCAAGGGTGGAAACTCTATGAATGACTCAGTTAGAGACCTTAATTCGGAACCCTTATACACGAAAGTTTTTACAAAACACTTAAAAAAAGTTTATATGTTTTTCATATCGTAAGAGAGTATAATTTCAAATTAAATGTGATTTATGTAATACGTAAATGGACAAAGTTTTGAGTCTTCAATGTGTTTCATTTGTCTTCCTATAAATTTTTCACACCTTTCCATACGTTCGAATTATTTTCATATGTTTTCCCTAGGAAGATAAAGGTAGAGGGTCGGGAGAGAAAAGATAGGGCCTCAATTACTTACAAAAATCATAAAACACACAAAAGGATCTATAGAAATTGTAATCGTTTCTTCTATAATGTGTACCTTAACGTCGGAAGCGTACGGGGAGGGGGTAGGATACGGAGAGAAAGGGAGAGCCTCAGTGATGGTGGGACTTCAACCACAAACCGTAAAACTAAGAAAATAATGGATACGTACATAGGTATTTAGACACCGTAGTAAAACGTATAAAAAAGTTGGAATATCTTCACTATACGACAAACATATTAAAATCTGAACAAAAAATTTTTGTAGATTTTTACAAAGTAAACTTCTTATTATATCAACGTCTTTCCACGTGCATAGGATTCACAAGTCGAACTACCTAAAAGTGTTTGACTTGTCGGACGGGGGCGTTGGTCGTGGGTCCATCCTCTCACCCTGGAGTGTTATGAAAAAGGAACACCTTTCCTTTTCGTGGTACAGGACTCGTCAGGAACGGTAGGGTTGTCTAAAGAACAAGTACCGTAGTGATCACCATCACAACAAACGAGTCAGCACAGGCTGAGAAACACTGGGGTACCTGACATTGAACGGCCCCAGGAGACAGGTACCCTAAGAGGTCCGTTCTTATGACCTCACCGAACGGTAAGGGAAGAGGTCTCCTAGAAGGTCTGGGTCCCTAGTTTGGGCCCAGAGGACACGACGTCCGTCTAAGAAACCACGCACGGAACGACCGACACAGGGATATTACTATGGTGCAACAGAATTAATTCGGACCCGTAGTCCATCCCACTGAGAGGGGAGGGGGGACGTCGAATAAGAAGTGGCAGTAGAACTGCTAATAACGGTACGAGAAAGTTTAAAATCTTTCACGAATACTTCTAATGGACACCCAAAAATCAAGTAAATTCAAAATAAAATGAATTCATAAATTAAATTTTACATATAGTTTCATTACGTACATGGACCAATTTTTTTTTTTAAGTTCATCAACTCGTTCCGAATATTGTTCGGGAGTCGCTTAAGACTATATGAAATTCCACACTCTTGGTGACCGAGTCGATTTTTTTGTCACAAACCGTTGTTGTTCGGACGTAAGTTTATGGACGAGGTGGTAAGAACTCACCACACTAAAATAAATAAATAAATAAAAAATAAAAAATAAAAAATAAAATTTTAGAAATTAAGAATGTACGCAAGGGTTTGTACTTGGAGGGAGGGTGGAGGGAGGGGTATTGTAGGGAGACCCAGTAGGGGTACGTGGTCGGGGTTCGTACGACATAGGACGTAGTCTGTATCTGACCGCACACCACACTAAAATTCACTCAACGAATTCGGAGGGACTCAAAGGAAGACGGAGTAAAAGTTTTACCTTTGTTACATAATATCGTAACAGGAGTTAGTAAAACCAGAGACCTAGGGAAATAAATAAATAATTTTTTTTTAAAAAAAAAAAACGGAATGACGTGTCGTACACCCTAGAATCAAGGGAGTGGTCCCTAGTTTCGACGTAGGGAACGTCACCTTTGTACCTCGGGATTGGTGATCTAATGATCCCTTAAGGTGAGACCTGGGGAAATATATCAATCCTGGGGTTCCTCCAAAACAAAAACACCCAATCCAGATGACTATAAGTGACTTAGACTTTAATTTTGACTCTTAAATTTATTTGTAAATACTTGAGTAAATTTTTATTGTTATCTGGGTAACGTGTAATTATATTGGTCGTACGAGAAAATTTTTTATTGAAGTAAAGGGTTTTGTTTTGAAATCTCCTTTCTTGCCGGATCACACTGTAAAAACGTCTAGAGAACTTGCAGACCGAACACACCGACCCAAGAGTCTAGTCTAGACGAAGACGTAAGTCAGGTAACGCAACAGTGTACAATACATCGGAAACCTTTCGTGGGGACTTATGAATACTCTCTTACTCTCACTTTTTCCGTTTATTACAGAATCCCAATATTTTTAACAAAAATTTGGAACGTCTCCAGGATCCTGGTGTGAAACTCTTGACCACATAATCTCCCTATAATATTCGTAATCTTACTTACCCAGTCCGTGTATCATCCACGAGTTATTTACCGTCAACAATAGTGAAAACCCTCAAGGACGTTTCTCTAAGTCCGGAATCCCACATGCCCCTTCTCGTTTCGTCCTGGGTCTTGACCACATAATCTCCCTATAATATTCGTAATCTTACTTACCCAGTCCGTGTATTATCCACGAGTTATTTACCGTCAATAGTGAAAACCCTCAAGACCGTTTCTCTAAGTCCGGAGCCCCACATGTCCCTTCTCGTTTCGTCCTGGGTCTTGATCCACCCCAACCCACGATCCGTTCAATGGTCTTGTCCTTTGGACGTTACTACTGTTTCTGACTTTGACACCATGTACGAGGGACCGGACGTTTGGGATAATAGACTTGTCCGTAGACCATCCCGTTTCCTTGGTGTCGAGTCTCGTCCTCGACCGGGGGACAAACTTATTTGTCCTTTTCATTGACCTATACTTTGAGGGACCACGTCACCCCGACTCCGACGAGTCCATGGAGGACGTACCCATTCCGGACGGACCCTTGTCCTCTCCCTCCGACTCGTTCCCCTTCTCCGGATACGAGGGAGTCGGTAGTGTCCGGAGTCTGTCTCGAGAAAGGACCGATAGTCGCCCAGGTCTCCCTCCTCCAAGTCTACGTCAAAGCCCACGGTGGAATCCGTCGGGTAGTACATCACCTCACGTCTGGGACTCTGTTAGGACCCATTGTAGGATCCCCCGGACCACGATTCCCCCTGACAAATCGACTTCGTCGGTCAGACTCTTCTACCCCCACCTCTCCTCTTTCTTCTCTAATGGACCTCCTTCGTTGTCTCACGTTTTGGATCCCTTCCCACGAGTCGGTCTCCACACGGGGAGACTCCCCGAGGTGACACTACACGGACCACCCTGTCTTACGGCGTACCCCCTAGACCTCCACGCCTTCTTCCGAGTCACCTCAATCTGAACCTGTCTCCACCGACCCTTTCCCTCTCGACTTCCGTTTGTCCCGAACCTCATCTCAGTCGAGGGTAGTTCGGTCATCAATGGATAACTCGTGGATGATCACAGCCCCGGTCCTCACGGTTCCACTTAGACTGTAACAGAGACGGGGAATTCTCGATTCCTTTTGTTCATAGAGCGACGTGTCATCCTTTCCACACACAGTTGATCTTTGGTTTATAAATCTCGGTGGTCCCCTCTACCCCACCCCCCCAAGACCAATAGACTCCCCAAGTCAATAGGTCAGTAATCGCAGTCGGTTGACGACGGAAC
The DNA here is from genome assembly GCA_006410555.1 of Capra ibex. Lineage (NCBI taxonomy): Eukaryota > Metazoa > Chordata > Mammalia > Artiodactyla > Bovidae > Capra > Capra ibex. Next base: position 171,899 of record SJYO01025286.1, on the reverse strand, counting down.
GTCCCACTCCCACTTCAGCGGGTAACACTCCGGTCTTTGACTGTACTCCTGGAGGTGTCAAAATCTAGAGAGAGGGAAAGGACCCCTGCCCCTCCGATAATCCACTCTTCTTTCTTTCCCGGATCGGGAAGAGGGACTAAACAAAGTCAGGAATTGGGTTTTGGAAAGGGAGGAGGGTCAAACCGTTGTTGGGGAAGAGAAGGGACCGGCCCTTGAGGCTCTCGAGTAGGAGGGTCGGAGACGCCTGACTCTTAGCTCTCGGGGAGGGATTGGGGACCTCGGGGAGCGGGGGGCGGAGGGTCCGGGGGCCCAGGCCACCCCTCCCGTGGCCTCCTAGTCCCCGGTCGGTCCACGTGGGCTGTCAGAGGTTAGGGAAACCCTAGTTACGCCGATCGGACCCCAGTCCATACAGGACCCCACCCTCCTCGACTCACCCCAGTGGTCCCGTCGTGGGACGGGGTCCGGACTTCCCCCAAGTGTGACGAGGTCTTACAACTTCTGTCTCCACTCTGACATAGCCTCGGTGTCTGTCTCGAGACCGGACGTCATCACCGAAGTGGGAAGTCTCCCACTCCGAACCAAGATCGGGACAGGGTCACAGGGGTTCTCATTGGATTCATCTCCGAATACTTACTTGGTCCAGGGTGAAAGAGTCGAGAAAGTTGAGACGACCATAATAGGTCACATTTACCCAATCTGACCCGTAATCCCACACACTCTCCTTACTCCCTGCCCATCTACACTCCGACCCGCTCTCCCTACACGTCTCGACGGAACATGTCTTCACATCCAATACGTGACGCGTTGGGACCCTCTACGGGGTAAATAGTTCTGATACTGATATTTACCGGGATCCCTACAGACCATCTACGGTACTAAAGAGACATGAGCCCTTATAGAACCAGCCCTTTCAGGGAAAGGGAGATATACGAATAAAGTATTTATTCCCTGAACTTGGACTGGGTACCAACGTCTTAATATGACGACTCACAACTCCCCAGACCTGGTAGCGGTCCCAACCCCCTTCTGGTGTACCCTTTCCGAGGTCCGGAAGGCGGGGTCGAGGTTGGTCTGGTAACTGTATGAACCTAAGGATTACTCTAAACCAAACTCCTTTCCCAGAGACGACGATGTTGTTCAAACTTTTGGTAACTAGACCCAGCAGAAATCAGTTTAGGAAAGGTTGAGACTGTAATAGACTGGACACCGTCCTCGTCTCTCTATCCTTAGTCTGGGTCAAACATTGGTCGAACTAGTATCGTCTCGTCTACCACTCCCTCGGTCTGGTTTCGTTCCGTTCTACTGGAGTCCCAGTTCTCTCTGAACCTGGGTGAGGGGCCCTACACCCGCAGGTGAAATGACGACGGAAAGACTCAAAACGTTGGCGAGTCACGGACTTCATTCCATCTAACTTCAGTCCGTAGACCAAAGGTAAACCTGGGGAAAAGAGAACAACACAAAGAAAGGGAAGGATAGGATCCCTACAAGTTGTCGGGTCTTTACGTCCGGGACGAGGTCGTCTAGAGACTCTTGGGGGTCGACTACGTCTTGCACTAGAGTCGGGGGATGTACGCGTGGTACTACGTTTGCGAACGGGTCTTGGGGCTGAAACGACGAGTCCATACCCTGACCGTACTCCCCCTCGCACGGCCCCCGACACTGAACACTACTAGTTTTACGAGGTCTCGGTCTGACGGACCCAAAGACATAACTCGAGAAGGTGCAGGATCGACGTACTCGGTCCGTTCAATAAATAGGGGTCAAAGGAGTAGCCATTTTACCATTATTGTTATCATAGACGGAGCCTCAACACTCCCAATTCACTCAATTATTATATTTCACGAATCGCGTACCGGACCGTGTCTCATTCGGGACACATGAGTCTTTACAAGCGATAATAGTAGGAGTAGTCTGACCGAAGACTGAGAACAGGAACAGGTCTCATATCAAGGTCAAGGAGAGTGACAGGGTGGATCCTGAAGTCCTATGAGACTCTAGGAACCTTTTCGACCGGGCCAAAGGATGTCACCACCCCACGACTCCCTCTACTCCGCCACCCCCGTAACACTCCCACCCATCCGGGTCCGGAGGGGGACGATGGAAGGGACCGTCTACTACCACTTGCACGGCGAGAAACGCCCCTTGGGGGTCGACGTCCTCGTCGAGGCGGACGTCGAGGGCCAGAAGGACGTCGTCCATTCACTCCTCGGATCTACCCACCTTCAACTCCCGGTGGGCGCATCTGGGTCTCCGGGTCCCCCACCTCGAATTCCCTCCCCGGAGTGGACCGAGACCTGAGTCCCAGATCCGGTGGAGGGCTGAGGACGGTGGAGGACACCGGAAAGGAACAACAAAGGGTGGTCTACGTCTTGGGTCTCAGTGAGAGGTAAGAGTGGTTGGGGGCTCGGTACGTCCGCGACGACGTCTAGGTCGTCCCTGACGTCTGGAACGTCTGGCTCCGGGGTCCCGACCATGGGTCCACTCCCGCCCCCGTCCACCCGTTGTCCCTAGACCGAGGAGGAGGGGGAGTTCGGGAAAAGGACGACGAGAGTCGTCGGGAACACAGGGACTCCTAGACAAAAGGACAAAGAAGGTTGATGAAAAGGACGACCTAGAGTGCAAGGGTGGGAAAAGAGTCTCCGGTAGAGGGGGAAGAGGCAGAGAGGACGGACGTCGGAACCGAGAAAACCCTACCGGGCCGGGGGTCGTAGGAGCCGTCCGTCGTTGCGGCCCAGACGCGGGCTCCGTGGGTGGGGGAGCGGTCGGGAGGGTCAGTGTAGTAGAGGTCGTCCCCGGAGGTCGCGAGTCGTCGTCGAATACGTTGTCTACTAGGTCGAAGACCGACCTTCGCCTTCAAGTGTCCATGCGTCCCGTCGCCTGACCACGATCCTGGGACGTCACGATTCCCACCGTCAGTTCACCTTTGTTCGACTGAAACCTCAGTCGGTCCGGACCGAAATCAAGGACCAGACGATGAAAGATCGGAATCCATTCATTGACTAGAAGGTAGTCAAATCAAAGGTGTCGACACTGGACCTCTACTCGTATCATTATCGTGAATGACCCAGTCGACTCATGACCAGATACACGGAACATATTCTCGAGTGAATTGGTGACACAAAATTATGAAGACAACATAGTCTCCTGAGAAAACTATTAATTTCGTCGGAGACAGACCCTGAAAGGACCGTTAGGTCACCAAATTCTGAGGTGTAAAGGTGACGTCCCCCGTACCCAAGAAAGGGCCCAGTCCCTTGATTCTAGGGTATACGATACACCACGTCGGCTTTGTTTTTATTTTTATTTATTTCGTCGAAGACAGAGACTCTGACCTCTTCTTCTAAGACCCTCCTCTCCACTGGTCTCGGGACCCGATGTTTCAGATCCGGACCCCGAACCCCCGTCTCGTCCCCTAATGGAGTCCATTTGGGGAACTGGAAAGAGACTGGAGACACTGGAGGCCCCTTTCGGAAAGTTGTCTTTACCTTCACACGGGTCGAGACACGCTCCGAGACTCTCCCGACCCACTTCACGAGAGGTTCCGGGTCAGGTCGACCCAGACCTCGGGTCACACCCACCTAGTACTACCTTTGTAGTGTCTCGCCGTTACCCGAGGACCTGACGCCCAACCCACGAGACTAGCGACCCGAAGAAGGTTGGGACTCAGAAGACAAGTACTAGATCCGATACCCAAGGACTTGTAGGGAACCCCTTTTGTAAAGGTCCTCTACACAAAACCTCACAGTTTTTACTTTTCGGAGGAGAAAACATTTATTGACACAAACAACTACCCAATTTATGTCAATTTGTCCAAGCACAAAAGGCCCCCGGGAAGAGACTGGAAATTACACCGGCACACACACTGTCAACGGTCCTCGTCCAAACCTCCGCCATAAATGACTGGCGTCTTGTAAACCGAAAACCTGACGGACAATTGTAGAGGTCTCACGACTACCTTTCAATCCTTATACCCGACTAGATCTGGATAAACAATGAAACTTTAAAGTTCTTTCTACGGGGGGGGGGGTTACTGCCGTGTCGACAAATCACTAAACCCTACGACAGTGGGGACCGGAGACAAACGACCAGTGACTGGGGATGGGGTAACCAACTAAGACTCCTCCTGAAGTAGAGAGGTAGTATTTAGGAGTCTTAGTCGATCCGGGAGACCCCAACCAGGACTCGGGTGAAGTGTTCCGAACAGGGGAGGTCCACGTCTGCGGTCTTCACTCTAAAGTCGTCGTCGACCTCGTCGAGTTGAGGTACCCGAAGTAGTTAGCACTCCGGTTGGACGTCCGAGACTAGCGGTGCCCTCCCCTGTAGTTGCGTCGATAGCTCTCCGAGGACCCGAGAGTCGAGAGGATTAGGGAGTCGGGCCCGGAGACCGTAGGGAGAAGGGAACTACGGTCGCAAACCGAGGAGACAGCCCGACCGGGAGACGTCGAACAGTAGGGAAGACAAGAAGGGGGAACAAGAGAGGTCTGTCGTCCCACTGAAATCTCCCCACCCAGGGTCGGGGCACCGAGACTCTTAAGGTGAAGGTGAAGTGGAGAACATCTTGGAAGAGAGGACCAGGACGGACGAGCTCGTCTCGATAAATTTGCCAAAAGTCAAAAACAACTAACCGGGGTGGAGGAATGGGGTGTTGGTAGAAAACGTCGGAAGTGTGAAGAGTCACCGTCACGTCTCAACTTCCTCCTTGGGTGACAGACGAAACAATCTTATCCCAGAAGAGAGAGATGGTGATCCTAAAAAGAAGAATACTAATGAAAACCATTGAGAAGGAGGAGAGAAAGGGGAGTAGGGGAGGGTGGAGGTCGGATGGGTCACGATCTGAAGGTAGGAGACTTCCTCCCGGTCCACTTCGTCCGACACTAAAAGGAGGAGTGGGGTACAAGACTTGTGAAAGTCCCCCAGACAACCGTAAGGGTCACCTTCCTTCTACGAACAAGGGGGACAGACTTCCCTCTGTACTCTGCGTCGGGGGACCTCGTCCTCAATTGTTCGGGACTTCACTTCAACGAGTCAGCACAGGCTGAGAAACGCTGGGGCACCTGACAACGGACGGTCCGAGGAGACAGGTACCCTAAGAGGTCCGTTCTTATGACCTCACCCAATGATAAAGGAAGAGGTCCCCTAGAAGGGCTGGGTCCCTAACTTGGGTCCAGAGGGCGTAACCTCCGTCTGCGAAATTGGATTCGGGACGTGGTCGGGTTATTCCCCTACTCCCTTACTCTGAAAGACCTCCTTCCCTTACCCCCTTTATCGGACTCGTCTCTTGAACCTTCAACCTTAACTGTCCCTTACCTTTGTGATTATCAAGAAAATCAGGTGTCTCAGATCCGAAACCGGACCGTTTTCTCTAAATCTCTACCATTACTTTAAACTCAACTTCTTTTCCCAAGTCACTTCGATTTGTCCTACCGAGTGTTCCCCAACATAACCAAGGTAAAGGAGTTTGTGTGTGCGAAGACATGTAAGTGTGTGTAAAGGTACTTGGGTCCTGGACGGGCGTAGAGGTCCATGGTCACTAAATTCGGGGCGAGTCTTCTGTACTTCTCCTAACCCCAGACAGAGTCGTCACTCCCACACACACCCACCCACCCACGTACCTACGTACGTGTGTGTGTACACGTACACTCAACTCACCCTCCCACCTATGGAATAACTAAAGACCAATCTCAAAGTCGGGTGGTCCGTCTTTATCCGTCTTCCCGGACAGATCCAGTCCTTATATATGTGGGACCTCTTAACCCAGGGGATCCGGGGACCTAGGGACCCATCACACCCATGGGGAAGACTTCGACAGTCCCGACACTGACCGTGGGAACTAATGGGGAGGGGAATAACGAAAGCCCCTTATCACCCCCTCCTCAGAAAGAGAGATCTTGGGGACCGGCGAGGACGGGAACTCAAAAGTGATAAAGGGAGGTCCGGTCTTTCAAGATAAACACCTTCCTTTCCTCTCCCGTCGTTACTACGGAAACTAGACCTTAACCTGAAATGAGATCGCCTCGTGTCCCCTCCGAGTCTAGTGGAGGAGAGAGACGATGAATCGGGTCGACGAACCTCTTGGACAATGCCTCCGTTCTCCTTGACTTAAAAGAGGGTTCACCCTTTCCCAGGGTTCGTTAGGTCTCTCCTACAGAGACACCGAAAGGGAGGGATGGAGGGGGTTGAGGATGAGACCGGAAACATTTATTTACTATACCAGAAACAACACTCCCACAGAACCACAAACAAAGGACCCCATCTCCTCCGACCGACTTCTCCCGAAAACATTTCGGCATAGATCTGGTCACCAATTCTTAGACGGAATGTTACGTCTCCTTCGCCCAAGGTAAGGACAAACCCCTTGATTCTAAGGTGTACGACGTCCGTTGATTCGGGTGCACGAGGTGTCGATGACTTCGGACGAACAAGATCTCGGCTTCTCGGTGTCGCTCTTTCTAGGGACGTACTGCGTTCCTTTCAGGGCGCACGACGTTGGTTCTGGATTGTGTCGGTTTCTTTTATAAATTTTCTTTCACAAGTCTTAGTAACTTCCATTTCCCCATTGACTAGTACGCCGATAGACATTAGACACCAAATCCTTACCTTTCCTAACAAGAGAAGGTAAGGAACAACGGTCTGGTATACAATAGTCCAGGGTGGGGTGGGTGATGAGGACATTCAGTCCCGATCCTCTCCTTACATACTTTTCACGATCCTTATACCGATTCAGGAACGAAGGTAGGGGACTAGAGAACCGTTCTGATAGGAGAGGAATGGGGTCCATTTTTCCGGTTTTGTTTGGGAATGTAGGTCTAAAATACATTCACCTCAAAGCGCCAACGATCAGAGTTCGAGACTCCGACGTCAGATCGAGATGTCGAGGACGACGACGACGATTCAGAGACGTCAACACAGAATGAGGCACTGGGACACCTACCATCGGGTGGCCCGAGGCGACAGGGGCCCGTAAGAGGTCCGTTCCCATGACCTCACTCAACGGTACGGGAGGAGGTCCCCTAGAAGGGCTGGGTCCCTAGTTTGGGTGCAGAGGTACAGAGGACGGAACCCTCCACCTAAGAAATGACGATCACGGTGGACCTTTAGGGACTAGACGTTCATCAGTCACACTCGGATTCCTTCAGAAGCATGCAGATGTCGAAGTAGAAAACATATCACTCCAATACCCGATCTCAAGACACTATAGACCTTATTTCGCTCACCCTCCAAGGTGAAGATTATTACCATCCGACCTACAAAGTCTGGTTGGGAGTCTTAAAAATTTATACTTTTCATAGTTTTTAGTTTCCTGATTGCTTCTAACTGACCCTTAGGTCTCTCTTTTCTTCTGAGGTCCCGACAGAAACGGGTCCCCCGAAAAGGTTAACCCTTTTCCGAAGACTCTCCGACTCGATACGAAAACTCCCGGAACTTCCTACTCTCGATCTCCTTCTTTTTTTAGTTTTAGACCCTATCGATTTACATCCCTACGACCATTTCTAGGTGGATCTGCTCCTGGGGGATTCCTACTTAGTCTTCCTTTCGTCAACATAAGACGTCGGACCACACGGTGGTAAGACCCACCAGGTCTTTGAGAGTTCAGAGCCTGAACCTTATTCGTAGGTATACACATCGTAGAGGTCTACTAACTCTCTTCGTTCGTCTTTAGAGTTCCTTGAATTGCGGTCAGATCTGGAGTTTTCATAATATTAATTATTAAAAAGTTTATATTGTAGTTGGTGTTACTCTTAATCAGTTCTCGGACTCCTTTCGTTTGGACTTTACTGTGGGAATTTTCCTTTACTCTCTGTTGTTTATCTGTTAAGGTACATGACCTAAATACGCCTTTATTTACATACTGGCAATTCTATTTGCGTTCCGAACCTTTAAAGTCGTCTCTGGACTTTGCTGTGTCTGTATCGTGTTGACCTTTTCCTGGTTTATCTTTAAAATCGATCTTTTTATTTACTTTAATTCTAGAGTTCTCTGCCCAAATTGTCGTCTGATCTGTATCGACTGCTCTCTTAACCATCTAATATCTTTGTCTTACTTCGAACTTTTTATTCCTGCCTTTTATGTCTTCTCTGTCCTTCAACCCGATTTAATACAAATTAACCTCATGTTCCTCTCCTCTCTTTACCTTTTTTCGTTGGACTTCTTCATTACAGTCTTAATAGATGTTAATTACTTTCGGTAGTTAAGTGTCTAAGTCCTTTGGGTCACTGAATTTGAGACGTTTTTCCCCTTTCGGCTTTCTTTTGTAGGATTTCTTTGATTCCTTATTTCTACCAAATAGGAGTTTCCTTGTTGTCTGTTGACGAATGTAGAGTGGACGTTTTGACCTTCCGTCTTCTCACTTTACGGTAGAAGGGATACAAATTTCTTCCAGCCTCGGGTCTCTTTTGTAGAAAGTTTTTTACTTTTATTTTGTTTCTATAAAAGTCTGTTTGCTCTTGTCAGGTGGTGGTCGTCAGGGTGTGATTCCCTTTAAGACTTCCAATTATTAGAAATCAGTATTATTTTTCCTTTTTTCTTATTTTCCTTTCATTTTTTTTCTTTCCTTTTTTTCTTTTGGATAGTACTACCCACGTACGGTTTCCCTGTGTTCTCGGTTGACTTTCTCGAGGGCTACCGGCTACGATCTTGTTAAATTGTTGTTTTATTTGTTCTTATTTTACTTACGAGAACGTAGACATGACTATGTTTATATATTAACTTATTTATTTACTCACTCTTCTGTGTTTGGACACATCTCGTTAATGTTTGTTGCATACATTTACAAGACAGGAGCTCCTCTCCTTATCTTAAGGGTAAGGAGTGACACCCGACGTGTACGGATGGATTGTCTCATGTCACACCTTTCCCCACCCCACCACTCGTGATCTCACCCCCTCGGGATGGAGTCCGTCCACTAGTTCCAGTCACTATTTCGTACAACTATCATACATGAGAACTCTACTACACTCCTTTCGGTGTAAAATGGAGACGAGAGAAGGAGGAGGTTTGAATATTGGAATCAGGTTAGTACTCTTTTTGTTTGTACAAGGTTGACCCCTACAAGACGTTTTATAGATAGGTCATGAGGACTTTTGACAGCTCCAGTAGTTTTTGTTCCTTTCCGACTTTTTAACAATGTAAGTTCTCCTCGGAATCCTCTTTCCTCATTTACATTACGGGATTACAAGGTCCTATCCTGGGACCTTGTCATTTTCCAAAAAATCATCTTGTTTATTTGGACTTATCTCATATCTGATTCGATTATTATCACATAGTCATCACCAAGTAATTAACATTTTTACATGGTATGATTACATTCTACTATTATTATCCCCTTTGGTCTACACCCATATATCCTTGGGAAAATGACAGAAATGTTAGTAAGACATTCAGATTTTAATCAGTTTAGCTTTTCAAATTTATTCTGTTTCGGTCTCTTTTATCTTATATGTTTTATCTTTAAAGTGTATTATACCGTCTAAATTTGAAATTACATATTCATTAAAATAATTTAAATTTACCTAATTTACGAAATTAATTTTCAGTTTCAAACCCTGACCACCAGGTCACCAACCCTTAGGTGGAACGTTACGTGCCCTGAGTCCAAATAGGGACCAAGTCTTTGATTATAGGACTTACGATCAACGACAGATCAGTAATTCAACACAGGTTGACAACACGGTGGGGTACCTGACATCTGACGGTCCGAGGAGACAGGTACCCTAAAAGGGTCGCTCTTATGGTCTCATCCAACGGCAAAAGAAGAGGTCCCCTAGAAGGGTTGGGTCTCCAGTTTGGGTACAGAGGACGAATCGTCCGCTTAAAAAATGGTGGGTCGGTTGTCCCTTCTGGTAGGACTTACGATACATCGCTGATTCAGACGTGTCGACTTTTTTTTTTTCTTGAGTTTCAAACAGTCCAACCTAGTTGTTTTATTTTTAGATTGATGTTCCGGGACTTCTAGAACACTTACCTACGAGACTACACTCGGACGTCCTGTCGGGTTAGATGTAGGATGGGCTGTAGATGGCCCCTGGGCCTCCGGTTCAGGTCTCCCGGGGTCCGAGTGACCACCAGAGGAGACGTCCCTCCCCTCCGTGACTCGGACGGGACTACGACTCGTCCCCAGTTCTGTGGGGTTCCCGTGAGTGTCTCGGGTACCACTCACCCGAGTCTCGAGGGTTTGGTCGACGAAACACCCCTCCTTGTTGGAAAGTAGGGGTCTCTGGAACGGTGGTGGACTCAGTATCGGAAGAAACGTCTCACTACCCCCTCCTCTCTGTTCCGGGTCGGAGTTTCTCGTCTGTGCATTTCCGGACGAAAATTAGTGAGTGGAAATAAAAAGAAAGAAAAATTTTTATTAAAATAAATAAATGACCGACACGACCCAGAAGCGACGACACGTCCGAAAAAAGATCAACACCACTCACCCTCAATGAGAAACAACACTACACGTCCGAAGAGTCACTCCCCCGCAGAGAACGACACCTTGGGTCCGAAGTAGTCATGAACGACGTGCACACAAGTGCGAGCCCGAATCAACGAGACGTCATACACCTGAGGAGGTCCTCCTCCCTAGCTTGGTCACAGAGGACGTAACCGTCCGTCTAAGAAATGGAGACTCGGTGGTCCCTTCGGGTTAGTGAGTGGAAATTTACTTTGTAAGACTTAAGGAGTCACCCACCTCGACCCCCATTCCCTTTGTTAGATTGACATAGGTCTGGTATTCTGTAAATAACTTGTATTCTTTTATCTTTTTAAGTTTCATTGTCAAACCTTTTTCTATTTGACATAGTTGTGTTTGGTCTTCTTTTAATCCTATCGGTATAATTATTATTTGATCGATCTTGAAATCCGTCTTTCATTGTGAATTCTCTATTCTCCATTATTTTTTTTCTATTCTCCATTAAGTATTACTATTTTCCATTGTAAGTGGTCTTTTTATATATTGGTAGAATTTATAATTATAAATACGTAGATTATTGTACCGGAATTATATATTTTTCTTTTTTTTAACTCTCGTAATATTTCTCTTAATCTTTTTGAGGGTTAGTCTAAAGTTATATGGATAGAGATATTAAATATGTTGTCCGTTCCTTTTTCATAGTTACAATTAATTGAGATTCTATGTTTAAAAAAGTGTAAAACTATAGACTATCCTTCCCAAAAAACCAAACAACAAACAAAATTAGGCGACCATAGGACCATAACTCAATATCAAATTAACCATCGTAAAAAATTTTGACTATTGTAAAATTTCGAAAAACTATCATTCATTTCATTGTCACACAACATACAACCTGACACAGAGAGTCTTTCAGTACACAATTTCAGCATTGGGAGTCGTGGAGTCTTATACTGGCATAAACCTTTCCCCCACAGTGACGTCCACTTTAACTAATTCTACTCCAGTATGGGCCTCATCCCGAAGGGGTCACCTAGTTGTCGTTTCTTAACGGACGTTACGTCCTCTGTGTCCTCTGAGCCCAAGTCGGGGGCCCAGTCCTTCTAGGGGACCTTCTCCTCGGTCTCAGCCTGTGTTGACTCGCTGATTCGTGTCGTGTATGACTATGATTTTTAGGGGTCGTTTGGTAGTCTACGACCCCCTCTCGATACCTTGTATGAGAAGGAGGTCGGAGGGTTTCTTGTTTATGACGGTCGTGGGATCAGAGTATGCAGACACGAGGTCTTGACACTCTATTATTTAAAGACGACAATCTCGGGAGACAAAACACCATGAAAAATTCCGTTGGGATCGTTTTTTTTTTTTTTTTTATGACCCACGTAGAATAAAAGTTACTTTTCGTTAGACATATTAAGATGTGTGTTATTTGACATCTTATATGTACATATATATATAAAAAAAGTTCGTATGTACCTTGTAGACGTTTGTGACTTATATACGACCCTTTATATCATTAAAAGTTACTTACAATTTCCTATCTTTATTATGTTTTACAGCTCTGAAGGGATCATCAGGTCCCTTCACTGACCCCACACCCAAGCTAGGGACCAGACTCTTGATTCTAGGGGGGACGATGAGACGGTTTTTCAATATTTTACTATTATGTTTCATGTTAGAGATTAGAATTATGTCAAAAGATCTTGAGTTCTAAAAACCTTTATTACTTTATATGATGATTAATTTGGTAGTCAGTTCTTTCTGTATTGTTACACTTAATAATATGTTATAAATTTTTGATTTGTTGCTGTTTTTTAATTGGACATTTTTGACTACCCTACCCGAAAGTACCACCGAGACACCATTTTTTTTTAAGACGGACGGTTACGTCCTCTGTGGTCAAACTAGGGACTAGACCCTTTTAGGGTGTACGGAGTCTCGTTGATTCGGGTACTCGACGTTGATAACTCGGACGCAAAATCTCGAACGTTCAACGTCGATGACTCGGGTGTGGGGTTTTGATAATTTCGGACGTGTGAGATCCCGGAAGTTCGGTGTTGATTACTCGGGGGTACGTCATTAATGACTTCGGGTGCACGGATCTCGGGGACGAGGTGTTGTTCTCTTCAGTAGCGTCACTTTGACTCGTGGTATCGATCTCTCCTCTTCCGTTACCGTGGGGTGAGGTCATGAGAACGGACCTTTTAGGGTACCCGCCTCCTCGGCCCATCCGACGTCAGGTACCCCAGTGATCCTCAGCCTGTGTTGACTTGTTGAAGGGAAAGTGAAAAGTGAAAGTACGCAACCTCTTCCTTTACCGTTGGGTGAGGTCACAAGAACGGACCTCTTAAGGTCCCTGCCCCCTCGGACCACCCGACGACAGATACCCCAGTGTGTCTCAGCCGGTGCTGACTTCGCTGAATCGTCGTCGTCGTCGTCGTCGTCTGGTAGTACGGTTCCTTACGTTGGACAGTGGTGTCAGGTTGTTCGTGGTGAAGACGATGTCGCGGCTAGTATACCATCGAAGTACAGACGGCTTCCGGGTCGTTCGAGGGTCTAGGGTCCCTTTCGTTCGGATGAAAGCCCTCCTCCTTCTTCTCTAGACATCGGGACGGTACGAGGGTCTCCGGGTCTTATCTCGGTGTCATCCATCGTCGATAGGAAAATACTAGTCTTTCAAAACTCTTCGTCCGTAGTTAGTCGTCTCAACTCATTCACCCCTGTCCCACCCATCCCCAGTCGACCGTGACGGTACATAGAGCCCGGCCCCACGTCTCGCAGTGAGGGAGAAGAGAGAACCACCCTCCTTCCGTACTTCACTTCCTTGAGGTCAGTGCGAGAGAGGTTTGTATACACTCCCGAAACCCCCAATTGGGAGGGACGTACGAAATAGGCTCAGACGTGGGGGTCTTAGAGGTCGAAAACTTTCACCGGACCTATCTCTTAAACAAAATGAGAATTTCTTCCTCTACCCTATTATAAAGGGTACGGTCTCACTTTTCTAATTCGTCTAACTACTTGGGTTGGGTGTTCATTGACGTAAGACACCCTCCTTTAAACAGGCGTCCTTCCGTCCCAAAAGGTGTAGAACAGAAGAGTATTGGGGGAGAACCCTACCTCACGACTCTTGACAGGGTTCGTCGCCCAACACTACTGTCCGCTTTCCCTACCAGACTTCTTTGTCGACGTCAGGACCACGAAGATTTGAGTGAGGGTGGGGTAAGACCTGGTTATGTTAAAATAAATAAACGAGGGGAACCACTGATACGGAACCCAGGAACAAAGAGGTCCTAAGGTTGGTGAGATCGAGACACCCTTACTGCATAGAACACGTAAAATTGACAAAAAAGTACTATATATTTATAAGACCAAAACATAAGAACATATAAAATTAGATTCTGGGAGTACAGACGTGACACAAGAGTCCATGCACTAGTTAGAGTCCCCACTCAACCGTCGTCGAGACCCAGACGTGCTATCCTTACGAAAAACAACGAGACAGTGGTCTCTCTTGTTGATAAACCTCACATGTCGAGCCTCTTCCGCTACCGCGGGGTGAGGTAGGGAAAGGACCGCGAACGGACCTTTTAGGGTACCTGCCTCCTCGGATGGCTGTCAGGTACCCCAACGGTTCTCAGCCTGTGCTGACTCGTTGAAGTGAAAGTGAAAAGTGAAAGTACGTGACCTCTTCCTTTACCGTTGGATGAGGTCATAAGAACGGACCTCGTAGGGCCCCTGTCTCCTCGGACCACCCGACGGTAGATTCCCTAGCGTGTCTAAACCTGTGCTGACTTCGCTGAATCGTCATCGTCGTCGTCGAATAATTTGATGTAGTAAAAACGGTCAATCTCGACCGAAAATACGGTCTAAGGGACCATCGAGTCGACCATTCTTAAACGGACGTCACTCCCTCTGGACCCAAACTAGGGACCTACCCCTTCTAGGGGACCTTTTTCCTTACCGATGGGTGAGGTCATAAGACCGGATCTATTAAGGTGCCTGACATACTAGGTACCCCAGCTTTTCTCAGTCTGTGTTGACTCACTGAAAGTAAAAGCGAGAGACGACACCACAGGAGAACTTTGGGGAGGTAGCAGTTACAAAGTATTCTCCGATCCAAAAATGACCCAACGGTGTACTGAGCCAGAAGATGACTTTCTAACCTTTAACCAAACTTATCCCTCTTCACCACGTCTCTCCAATCCTTTCCGACCCGGTCCACTTTCGTCTCTCCCTTTCGATTCTAATCCGTTTCCAGGAGACGTGCACACTATTTCCTAAGGGAAGATCTGGAGATTAGGGTTCTGTGTCCTGAGTGAAATGAATAGTCCAGGTAGGAAGTGACCTAACCCAATTTGGATGGCCCGTGTCGTCCCATATGACATACACACACAAAAATATTTCTTTTTTTGCACTCAACCATTTCTATCCAAAATTCTCGTTACAGAGACATGGGTAAAACTCGACGGGTCCCTACCTATGTACTTCGTTCCTGTTCTAGGAATTGGAATTTGTCAAGACCCGCAAAGGACGAACCGAAGGTCCCTCTGGTAGTCGATACCGAAGAAGCACCAAGGGTCTCGGTGCCAGGACGAGACGACGTCTTCACCAATCATAGTACCATCGATTTCCTTTTTTCCCTCAAAGTAAATGTACGACATTCTAGTGACGTTTGGATGGAGTAACACAACATTGCCCCGTTTATACCATCGTACGTAACCCACTACGCCCAGACTCGGACCCAAGAACGGAGGGGGTCGACGATGAGGGGGAGATCAATATTGGAAACAGACCCGAAACATCCTGGAGTGTTCATCGACTAAACCACTAACCACCCACCAAATCAAACACATTTATATTACAGAACCAGAAGGGGTACAAGAAAACCCCAAAATAACAAATGTTTGAAGAAAAGTAAAACTCTTTTTATCGGTTTCGTAGAAACTGTTTTCCAAAACGTGGTCCGTCTTTCTAGACTTTGTATTCGGACCCCCGGGGAGAAGAACTTCACCCCGTAGAACTTGGTGTGAAAGAAAACAGAAGGGGAAGGGGATAAAGGATAAAGCTTGTTTTAACAGACAGGATTTTTGATCTAAGGATGGGGGAGAATACAGGTGAGAACACAGGGGATTTTATCGGGTATGTGGACATATAAATTAAACGCCCCACAGAGGCAAATTTACTAGACACGTTTTTAGGACTTCTTCGATCCTTGAGAGGTAGGGAACAAGGGTCAGAGGCCTTAGTACTGGTAAAGAACACTAAGTACGATGTGTCTGACAACAGAAACCTACCTAATTTTGGATAAAATTAGAGTTCAGACTCCCATCTGTCCTCGTTACTCCCCCAGAAGGTACATCTTTCACCCCAATCCTCTGGTGTTTTCCTTTCTACTTACATATAGGTTCAGTGCATCCTTGAAAATACGTCCACGTTCTTTGACTACAGGTTATCCGGTGTTCTAATAAATTGTCTTCTACCTACTTATATTGAGGTACAAATGACGATCTTCGGTATCGAAACACACTTTAGAACTTAAATTCTCCTCCCTCCCTCCCATCTTTTCGTATATGGGTAGACAAGAAAGGGAGTAAGAAAGGAGAGTAAGGGCTTGATGTCCTCTGTATCGGGACAACTCGAAATCGTTGGGTTAGACCCGTCACAAATAAACTACCAACTAAAACAACACGGCCCATGAAGGAAAGGGTGAACGATAATAAAACATTGTGTAAGACTGGGAAAGGGGAAGAGGAAGAAAAGGAACCCTTATATGTTACTTATTTTTGAGTAAGTCAAGTCAAGCCAGCGAGTCAGTACAGGCTGAGAAACGTTGGGGTACTTGACGTCGTACGATCCGGAGGGACAGGTAGTGGTTGAGGGTCTCGAATGGGTTTGAGTACAGGTAACTCAGCCACTACGGTAGGTTGTTAGAGTAGAAGACAACAGGGGAAGAGGAGGACGGGAGTTAGAAATGGTCGTAGTCCCAGAAAAGTTTTCTCAGTCGAGAAGCGTAGTCCACCAGTTTCATAACCTTAAAGTCGGAGTTGTAGTGAGGAAGGTTACTTGTGGGTCCTGACTAGAGGAAATCCTACCTGACCAACCTAGAGGAACGTCAGGTTCCCTGAGAGTTCTCAGAAGAGGTTGTGGTATCAAGTTTTCGTAGTCAAGAAGCCGTGAGTCGAAAGAAATACCAGGTTGAGAGTGTAGGTATGTACTGGTGACCTTTTTGGTATCGGAACTGATCTACCGGGAAACAACTGTTTCATTACAGAGACGAAAACTTATACGATAGAGCCAATCAGTATTGAAAGGAAGGTTCCTCGTTTTCAGAAAATTAAAGTACCGACGTTAGTGGTAGACGTTGCTAAAACCTCGGGGGGTTTTATTTCAGACTGTGATAAAGGGGTAGCTAAACGGTACTTCACTACCTTGACATACGATACTAGAAACAAAAGACTTACAACTCGAAATTCGGTTGAAAAAGTGAGAGGAGAAAGTGAAAGTAGTTTTCCGAGAAGTCAATGAAAAAGTCAATGAGAAGTCAACGAAAGAAGGTATTCCCACCACAGTAGACGTATAGACTCCAATAACTATAAAAAGGGCCTTTAGAACTATGATCGAACACGAAGGTGGTCGGGTCGTAAAGAGTACTACATGAGACGTATATTCAATTTATTCGTCCCACTGTTATATGTCGGAACTGCATAAGGAAAAGGATAAACCTTGGTCAGACAACAAGGTACACGTCAAGATTGACAACGAAGGACTGGACGTATATCCAAAGAGTTCTCCGTTCAGTCCACCAGACCATAAGGGTAGAGAAAGTCTTAAAAGGTATCAAAGAACACTAGGTGTGTCAGTTTCTGAAACCGTATTAATTATTTCGTCTTTATCTACAAAAAGACCTTGAGATCACGAAAAAGGTACTAGGTCGTCTACAACCGTTAAGCTAGAGACCGAGGAGAGGGAAAAGATTTCGGTCGAACTTGTAGACCTTCAAGTGCCAAGTGCATAACGACTTCGGACCGAACCTCTTAAAACTCGTAATGAAATGATCACACACTCTACTCACGTTAACACGCCATCAAACTCGTAAGAAACCGTAACGGAAAGAAACCCTAACCTTACTTTTAACTGGAAAAGGTCAGGACACCGGTGACGACTCAAAAGGTTTACACGACCGTATAACTCACGTCGTGAAAGTGTCGTAGTAGAAAATCCTAAACTCTATCAAGTTGATATTAAGGTAGTGGAGGTGGTCGAAACAAGTATCACTACGAAGGATTCCGGGTGAACTGAAGTGTAAGGTCCTATAGACCGAGATCCACTCTCTAGTGTGGTAGTACTAATTGACCCAGCACTTCTATAAAAACATGTCAAGACACATAAGAACGGTGGAGAAGAATTATAGAAGACGAAGACAATCTAGACATGGTAAAGACAGGAAATACCTCGGGTAGAAACGTACTTTACAAGGGAACCATAGAGATTAAAAGAACTTCTCTAGAGATCAGAAAGGATAAGATAACAAAAGGAGATAAAGAAACGTAACTAGCGACTCCTTCCGAAAGAATAGCGAGGAACGATAAGAAATCTTGAGACGTAAGTTTACCCATATAGAAAGGAAAAGAGGAAACGAAAAGTGAAGAGAAGAAAAGTGTCGATAAACATTCCGGAGGAGTCTGTTGGTAAAACGAAAAAACGTAAAGAAAAAGAACCCCTACCAGAACTAGGGACAGAGGATACGTTACAGTGTTTGGAGACAGGTATCAAGTAGTCCGTGAGAATAGATAGTTTAGATCAGGGAATATAGATAAAGAGTGAAGGTGACATATTAGTATTCCCTAAACTAAATCCAGTATGGACTTACCAAATCACTAAAAGGGGCGAAAGAAGTTCAATTCAGACTGAAACCGTTATTCCTGAAGTACGAGACTCGGTGTCACACGAGGATCAGAACAAAAACGACTGACATATTCCGAAAAGGTAGAAACCGACGTTCCTTATATTAGTTAGACTAAAACCACAACCGGTAGACCACTACAGGTACACATCTCAGAAGAGAATACAACAACCTTCTCCCACAAACGATACTGGTCACGCAAGAGAACCGTTTTGAGACAATTGGAAACGGGACGAAGTAAGACATGAGGTTCCGGTTTAAACGGACCATGAGGTCCACAAAGAACTGAAGGATGAAAACGTAAGGTCAGGGGATATTACTTTTCCTGTAGAAAAAAACCACAACCAAGATTTTCCAGAACATCCAGAAGTATCTTGGCAAGTTGAAGTCGAAGAAGTCGCAATGACCAACCCCGTATCTAAACCTAATGGCACTCTGACTTACCAAACGGAAACTTTGTTTGTCTCTAGAAAGACAGCAAAAACTCTAAGGTAGGTTCATGACGTAAAACCTGAGAAAACAACTAGTATTACCGATGAGGTAAAGAAGATTCCCTAAGGACGGGCGTTATCATCTATATTACCAGTAGACTCAATTTAAGTGGGTAAGATTAGGTAAAATCAAGCGACTAAGGATCTTACAGCTGCAAGTGAGAACGGTAGAGGACAAACTGGTGAAGGTCAAACGGAACTAAGTACCTGGATTGGAAGGTCCAAGGATACGTTATTACGAGAAAGATCGTAGCCTGGAACTTCATTAATGGTATTTTAAGTGGTGTCACTACTGGAGGTACCCTTCATTCTTCGACACTAATCCTTCCTCCTGCACACCTATTAAGTTCTCATGACTATTACACGGTAAAGAACTTGACTCCTAACTAATGATACTAAAGAATCTTACTCGTAAATAAATACAAAACAAAACTTTATTCAAACAAGAAGAAAAAGGAACGAAAAGGCCACCAGTACATACCTCTCAACCTGATATTTCTTTCGACTCGTGGCTTAACTACGAAAACTTGACACAACAACCTCTTCTACAAACTCTCAGGGAACCTGACGTTCCTCTAGGTTGGTCAGGTAAGACTTCCTTTAGTCAGGACCCACAAGTAACCTTCCTGACTACAACTCTGACTTTGAGGTTATGAGACCGGTGGACTACGTTTCTCGACTGAAAAAACTTTTCTGGGACTACGACCCTTCCTAACTCCCGTCCTCCTCTTCCCCTGCTGTCTCCTACTCTACCAACCTACTGTAGTGGCTGAGTCACCTGTACCTAAACCCACCTGAGGCCCTTAACCACTACCTGTCCCTCCGGACCACACGACACCAAGTACCCCAGCGTTTCTCAACCTGTGCTGACTCGCTGATTTAACTTGACTTGATAAAGAGGAATGGGATCCTCTTTCTGAATGTCTTTTTATTATTTTTATCATGTTTATAAGAAGTGGGTCGAAGAGAATAACAATCATAGAACGTACGTACGTACGCACGATTCAGTGAAGTCAGTACAGACTGAGAAACACTAAAGACACACACACACACACACAATCAGCGAGTTAACACAAACTCAGAAACACTGGGATACCTGACATCGGACGGTTCGAGGAGACAGACACCCTAAGAGGTTAGTTCTTATGTCCTCACCCGACAGTAAAGGAGGAGGTCCCCGGGAAGGGTTGGGTCCTTAGGTTGTGTGTAGAGATCGTAACCGTCTGTCCAAGAAATTCTCACACGGTGGACCTTTCGGACCATAGAACGTATTAGTGTCATTTTAATGGTTTTACTTAATTACAACTATACTCTTGTACTCGACTTGATGTCTGAAATAAACTGAAAATGGTGAAACAGGAAAGACAAGGTCCTAGGTTAGGTCTTAGGGTGTAACATAAATAATTGTTAACAGGGCCAAGGAATCAGAGGAAATGATGCACTGTCAGAAAGTCTCGGAACCGTGAGAAAAAAGCCCCACCACCGCTTGTAAAATATTTTAAGTAATTAATCCCTGAAATGATCGATAGATCACCAATTCTGAGGGACGAAGATTTTTTTTTTTTTTTTTTCGAGACGGGCGGGTGACGTCCAACCGTGTTAAAGTTAGAGACCAACCCTGATTCTAGGGTGTACGATACGCCGTACGATTTTTATAAAAAATTTAATAAAAAAATTAAATAAAAAACTTCATATCAACTAAATGTTACAAAACAATCAAAGACCACATGTCGTTTCACCAGTCAAAGTATATATATATAAAATTTTAATAAAAGGTAATACCAAATTATGTCCTATGACTTATATCAAGGGACACGATATGTCATCCTGGAACAACAAATAGGTAAGGTATATATTAACAAACGTAGACGATTAGGGTCTGACCGTTAGACAAGGAGGGAGTAGGACGGAGGGGGAACTGTCGGCAGGTAGATAGACCCGGGACCGTGAAAACTCCTCAGGACCAGTTAGTAAAACATGTTACAGAGAGTTAAACCACCAAACAGACTATAAAGAGTGCGAATCTGTCTTCAATACGTAAAACTGTACACACGGAAGAGTCGTGTATAGTCCCATGTGTTACAGTTATACAGAATAGTGACCGTTACAATGGGAACTATTGAATCGATTTTCCTCCACCCTACGTGATACAAGGACGAACATTTCAATAATAAAACTGGATACATTAATTGTTTATGGAACTTCCTCTATGAACTTCTGACGCGTTCACGGGACAAAGAGGAGTTAAAAAGTGGGTAATTAAGGTGGAAGGTACCAACCCACAACGAGGTTGCTAATGCTGAGAACCACAAAATTATCCCTAAAAGATAGAGAACTGCACAAACGACGTCAAGACATTCCTCTCGACGAGAAAGAGGTAAAAATACAATTGATAACACGTGAAATGACATTATGTATAAACTTCGCGTGGACCCTGTAAATGTTTTTAATTCATATAGGACCCTTTGTGTTCTTAAAGTTACTTAATGTCTTAACGGGACGGGTCTAAGGGAAATACCCCGGTGTGTGGGCAAAGGTCGACGATACCTCAACTACCGATTGTCGAGTGTCAGGAAGTGGTTTCTTGACGGAAGTCAGTCGTCCCTCCGATGGAGGGACCTCTTAGAGCTCGTCGGGTGTCACTGACTGACTGTACCCGAATGTTTTCCGGTTGGGGGACGGAGTTTTCACGTTGGTCAAAACTCTACATTGGGTGTGAAGTCTCGAGGAACCCTAGTCCACCTGTGTCTGAATTGGGACGGATCGAAAGACGGGACGGGATTAGACGAAGGGAGCAGGTGGAAGGAGGACTCTCGTAAGAGAGTTATTTTGGGAACGCGTTCTTGGAGGTAGAGTCCGAGTCGAAGATCCCTTAGACTGGACTCTATAAAAGGACTAAAGATTCTAAGGAAGACTTACTAATGACTTATACACCCCTTCTCTCTTCTATCTTGGACCTCCCTTTCACGGGTGGAAAAAAAAAAGAGGAAATGAGTTCGATTCTTTCCTTTTCACTCTGCCGTTATATTTAAACCCTCGATCAGAATTTGAAACAACGGCACTACCGTTAGAACTTTTACCGAAGCTCTTAGGGACACCCGTCAAAAAAAGACCAGAAGAATAAACGATGTTAGTCTTCGAGTTTTCAAAACGATATATCTCGACTCTCAATACTCCCTCTTTCACTCTGTTCAGACCTCAACTTTGGGCCTTTCGATCCGGAACTTCGGAGGGAGTAATCAATGGGGTTCTGAGAAGAGAAGTCCAACAAAAAGTGGAAGAACCTCAACGTCTGGAGTTCCCAAAGTCTTCGGAGGACTTGGGAGGGTCCAGAGTGGGTGGGTATGTGATCGGGGTACAGAATCTCTACCTTTAAGTATATCATAATCTCTCCTACTCTTCTACAAGTCTCTCTACTTTCCCCTCCTCCACCTCCTTCTTTCACCTATGTAGATGTTTATATTAATTCTAGTAGTTAGTCCAAATATGTATGGTAGGTATTTTTATTTTAGACGAAATAAATGTACAACTTCCTAATGTGAGAGACAAGAGGACCGAAAACGGGTCTTGAAGGGGACCTCAAGGAAATCCTCGGACAACGGAACGAAGGAGTAATTATCTTGGACGCTGAGGTAAGAGGAAAAGTAGACTTAAAGAGGAAAGAAACCTTAAACGGCAAAACAAGAGGAGGTGATCGAAGACGAAGCAAGCCGTTGTGTATGTGTTCATAACGGCCTTGAGGTAGTATGAGGTCCCTCTACTGAACCATGACCTCTGCCAGCACAAGTTCAATGAAAGGTTCTGCGGACTTAAGAGAAAAACGAAGCCAGCCGCCCAGAAACTCATACGCACAACAAAGGCAGAGTGGGATCCTCTTGCGGGACGGAGCAGGAGGAGTAGGAGGAACAGTAAGAGTAGAAGGAGGGAGTGGAATAAAGAGGAGTAGGCCTTTCACCGTCAGAATAAGGCGAAGACGGAGAACGGACCTTGCTCCGACCCTAGAAGAAGGAACTTCTTAGGCTCTCGTTCCTTACTTCGCACGAGCGGTGACTGGGTAGGGTAATGTATACCCTGAAGCTCAGATTCCCCCCCTTCACTCCGTCTCTTCCTGACTCTAGTCTCCCTTTCTAATTCCGTTCGTGAGTGGACGAACACTCATGTCTCAGCCTTCGTGTCGAATCGGACGGGACGGAGCCCTTCCGTACGCGAATTTTACTCGTTTCTCTTCAATGGTTCGTCATAGTCGTTTCCTGTGCTTCCGTAGAAGATTCGTGTAGTCTACTCCCGAGTACTAAAATTTTTCCTAAGTTTATGAAACCAATTTCGTAGGGAGATCTTCAGTCCATTATTGGGAGATTAAATAGAAAGATCTTTAGGTCCGCCAAGGACAAACTTCCACTACCTAGACAAATAATAGAACTAACACCACTACCAAGACGTTGGTATATGTAACGGTTTTGTAGTTCAACACGTGAAATTTATACATATCAACATAACACACAGTCAATATCGAGTTATTGTTTTACTGTCGATCGTAAATTCGGGAGGGGGTTTATTTGTTCGTTCATTCAAGTATATAGTTCACACAAGTTGTCGTATATTTACAACTCTCCTATGTCACCTCGAGTGAGTACTTCCAGCTCATCGATCGGCCCTCCGTCAAGACACACACTCTAGGACTCAGTCCGTTTGACTCGAGTTTGAGATCGTAGAAAATCCGTTAGAACCCTCTCAATGAATTAAATGGAAACAGAGGTAAAGAAGTAGACTTTTTACCCCTATCATTATCGTAAATGGCATGTCCCAAGAATACTTCAAATGTACTCTCTATTTCAGAGTATTTTATCGTACAACATTCATAAGGTACCTATATTCGACACTGATGATAATGGCAGCCATAAAAAAGGACCTTCCTCAGGTAAACTCGGTACAAATCATTGTTACACTTAACCTTCCTGTATCTGTTCTATACCTTCCAACGGTGTCTTGTAGTTTCCCCTCCAGTCACTGGATTCTACGGGTATGCCCCCATCTCGTTTCCCACCCTCTGGGGTCTCCTCCCCATGAGTGCGACCAGTCCAGGACCGAGGGAACTATCGGGTCCAGTAGTCACTTCGACACCTACCCACAGTTCCTATATAGTCACCACAATTTCCTCCCCGAAAGATGGGGACCCCTACGGGTTCGAAGAAATTGGAGGATTTCCCTTCTTCTTCCTCTCCAATCAATCTTCACCCTGACGAGTGTGTTTCCATCTTCCAGTCCTCAGTGGGACGGAAACGTGGACGACACAGGGTAGGACGGGAGGATGAAGGTCCAAGCTTCTGTCTCTGCATAATAGAGAGAAGAAGTAGTAGTATTTCAGGATACTAGTGATTGCGTAACTCTGAGACCACGCGAGGGAGAGATTGGGGCGTGAGTGTTAAGAGATGGGGGATACAGGAGTATCTTCGCCAACAGTATCGTTGTCTTCCCGCCCCAGGGTCCGAGTATCCAAGTTCCTCCCGAGGAGACTCCCTACGACTCTCCCACGTGTGCGTGTGCGCGTGTGTGTGTGTGGGAAGGAAGAGGAAGTGAGAGTCGTTCTTCTCCGACGTAAACGAGTGGGGGAAGGGGGTCGGGGGTGGTCCCGAGGCTCATTCTTCTGACTCGAATTCTTCTTTGCGACACCTGAGGGGACCATCAGATCACCCCTTCTTAGGCGGACGGTTACGTCCCCTGGGTCCAAGGTAGGGAACAGACCCTTCTAAGGGGTACGGCACCTAGTTGATTCGGACACACGGTGTTGATCTCTCATCGGGGACGAGGGACGTTGATTTCTTTTGGGTCCGCGTCGTTGTTTCTGGGTTTCTTTTATTTCTTTCTTTATTCTTTTTTGTGACTGGTTTAGGATTTTTCACCCTGGTTTGGGGTTTCCCGTGGTTCTGTACCTTCTATGTCTAGGGTCTTAGGTGGAGCCTTAGACGTAGACGATCTCTCTTTAGACCGTACCTCGTCTTTTATCAGGTACTGGGTGAAACCCACCGGTCCGGACAAACTCTAGAAGTCCCTAGGTTTCTGAATCGTCCTCTGGGAAGTTACAGCCAAAGTTCTCGGACTCGAGACTGACTCGGAGGAGAGGGAAAGGAGGGCGGTAGGAGAGTCAGAGACTTCCATCATTGGTTCCGAGACGGAACGTACGGAAAGAGAAGAGACAGGTGTCGACAGGGACCCTCTTTGAGTAAAGCAACTTAACCGTGCGTAAATAACTAATTTTCGTTACGGCGTTTCAGCTAAACAACTATCCTAGGATATATATATATAAAAAACCAGAATTCCTCGTAAAACCGTTTTTGACTTATACCTAAGATTTGGACTTTTATCACACAATAGTCACAGTTTGGACAAACCCAAGTAACCCAAATACCTTTTCTTATAAGGACGACGACCCTCTATGTTCTCCCTACCTCCCAGTACTATACGTTGACTGAGAACTTACCAATTTTTTTATATACACTTACATATCGTATACACATACGTGTGTATACAATTAAATATACATCTCTCTCTTTTGTTTACCTCTTTTACAAGTCAAATCAAGTCAAGTCAGTGAGTCAGCACAGGTTGAGAAACGCTGACCATTTAGACTTCACTTTCCATGTAACAACTAATCGGCGGTTCAGTACAGACTGAGAAAACACTGGGGTACCTAACATCGGGTGGTCCGAGGAGACAGGGACCCTAAGAGGTCCGTTCTTATGACCCCATCCAACGGTACAGGAAGACATCCTGTACCCTGACCTACTTTACTAGAATCAAAAAACTTACAACTCAAAGTTCGGTCGAAAAAGTGAGAGGAGAAAGTGAAAGTAGTTCTCCAAGAAATCAAGGAGGAACGAAAGAGGGTATTCCCACCACAGTAGACGTATAGACTCCAATAACTATAAAGAGGGTTGTTAGAACTAAGGGACAAACACGAAGTAGTCAGACAGTAAAACGTACTACATGAGACGTATATTCAATTTATTCGTCCCACTGTCATATGTCGGAACTGCATGAGGACAGGGTTAAACCTTGGTCAGGTAAACAGGTACAGATCAAGATTGACAACGAAGAACTGGACGTGTGTCTAAAGAGTCCTCCGTCCATTCCATCAGACCATAAGGGTAGAGAAATTCTTAAAAGGTCTCACTCAGTTCGGCACAGAAAAAGTCTTACACTGTAGATATTTGGTTGGTTGTTTGTTCGACGAGGGAACGAGTATCTCTGGTAGAGAGTCTCGTGTTCTCACTAGACGAAAATACGATTTTATCGAGGAGTAAGGATCTCTACTCCCAGTCAGTCAAGTCAAGTCAACGAGTCATCACAGGTTGAGAAACGCTGGGGTACTTAACGTCGTACGGTCCGGAGGGACAGGTAGTGGTTGAGGGTCTCAAGTGAGTCTGAGTGTAGGTAGCTCAGCCACTACGGTAGGTCGGTAGAGTAGGAGACAGCAGGGGAAGAGGAGGACGGGGGTTAGGGGGGGTCGTAATCTCAGAAAAGGTTACTCAGTTGAGAAGTGTACTCCACCGGTTTCATGACCTCAAAGTCGAAATCGTAGTAAGGAAGGTTTCTTGTGGGTCCTGATTAGAGGAAGTCTTACCTGACCAACCTAGAGGAACGTCAGGTTCCCTGAGAGTTCTCAGAAGAGGTTATGGTGTCAAGTTTTCGTAGTTAAGAAGCCGTGAGTCGGAAGAAGTGTCAGGTTAAGAGTGTAGGTATGTACTGGTGTCCTTTTTGGTATCGGAACTGATCTACCTGGAAACAACTGTTTCATTACAGAGACGAAAACTTATACGATAGATCCAACCAGTATTGAAAAGAAGGTTCCTCATTCACAGAAAATTAAAGTACCGACGTTAGTGGTAGACGTCACTAGAACCTCGGGGGGTTTTATTTCAGACGGTGACAAAGGTGACAAAGGGGTAGATAAAGGGTACTTCACTACCCTGGTCTACGGTACTAGAAGCAA
>SJYO01025286.1:0-145075 GCA_006410555.1 Capra ibex | reverse complement strand
GAAAGTGAAAGTAGTTCTCCGAAAAATCAAGGAGAAGTGAAAGACGGTATTCCCACCACAGTAGACGTATAGACTCCAATAACTATAAAGAGGGTCGTTAGAACTAAGGTCGAACACGAAGAAGGTCGGGTCGCAAAGAGTACTA
The DNA here is from genome assembly GCA_006410555.1 of Capra ibex. Classification (NCBI taxonomy): domain Eukaryota; kingdom Metazoa; phylum Chordata; class Mammalia; order Artiodactyla; family Bovidae; genus Capra; species Capra ibex. Next base: position 144,930 of record SJYO01025286.1, on the reverse strand, counting down.
CATGAGACGTATATTCAATTTATTCGTCCCACTGTTGTATGTCGGAACTGCATGAGGAAAAGGATAAACCTTGGTCAGACAACAAGGTACAGGTCAAGATTGGCAACGAAGGATTGGACGTATATCCCATCACCCCTTATTTTCCCATTTCCCCGATTCACCCTTTGTCCTTAGGTAGTGTGGCTCGAGAGGACAACCGAGAGAAGTCGGAAGGATTCCTTCAGGATAAAGGAAGGGAGAACTACTTAACCCTCGGACCTTCATTCTCCCCCTGTCCTTCCCCTCGTGAGACACGAAACACGTGGGTCTTCGTAGATGGTGTTCATTCCGTAGAAGGGACCCAAGTCCGTCAGTCACCTGAGTCAGCTCTAGACCCGTAAAGAACGACCTCTGAACGATCTTTGACAAGGTATACGAAGTGAAGTCTGACATGTAAAAGGGTCACTACCCCTTTTCAAAGTCTTCTTTTCGTCTCTTTTCCAAACGACTCTCAGCAGTTGTGGGACCGGAAAACCTAAAGTTTCGGTTTCAAGTCTCTCTACAGTCATATATTCCTGACACCAAGATTATGTGATTGGTGTACACTGACAAAGTGTGAAATCAACTTTAATTAATTTTACCTCTGAAGGGACTACCAGACCACCAATTCTTAGGAGGAAGATTATGTCCCGTGTGCCCAAACTAGGGACCAACCCCTTGATTCTAGGATGTACGGTACCCCGTTGCACCGGATGTGTGAGGTAGATTTCTTCGGGGACGAGGCGGTTTTTCTGGGTCACATCGGTTATTATTACTACTACACTGTTATTATCAGTAGTAATAATTTTTTTAATCAATTTTACTTTATTTCGATTTTTAAGTCAAGGGGTCGGACCTAAAGTTCACAAGGTATCGGTGTGCACTGACCACCGATTGTATAACCTGTCACCTCGAGAGTATCTTGTGAAGGTAAAAGTGGTTTTCACGATAACCTGTCACTGAGTAATCGTTCTTTCCGTACCGTAAGACAGACCGAATAGTGATAATAATAATCAGACAGAGAAAACTCTCTGTCCGTCTCAAAAACAGACAAAACAGGTGACGATAACGGGTCCTTTCACGGACCGTGAGACCTCTTACTAGTCCTTTAAAAACAACTCCTTTATGATGTCCTCAATCTTGGTCAAAAGGTAGTGAAGATAGGGGAGTGGGTCGACTAGAGTAGATCTTACTTACGTGGGTCTGACCCCTCCTTCTGTTCTTTCTCCTCCCTTGTCCTGGCTCCCCCGGAATCCGTAGACGCCGATTCGGGGAGTCTCCTCGAGGCTCCGAGACGACCGAGACTGACATGCGTTAAACCTTAAACCTCTCCTACCGTTTCTTTTTTGGGTCTATTCGATCATTTAGGTTCTCCCTAAGAACGTGAACGAAGGGTTTTACGTGTGACACGGGTCTCTCACCCAGACCCTGTGAGCCTAAAGACGAGTGGGGTCCAGAGTCGGACCAAACACCTTAACTCCTCACTGACTCTTCGTTCACTTCCCGGTCTCTCTCGGGTCGACTCGAGGCATACCGAGGTCTCTCCGTACTTTGTATCTCNGTCTCCTCGAGGCTCCGAGACAACCGAGACTGACATGCGTTAAACCTTAAACCTCTCCTACCGTTTCTTTTTTGGGTCTATTCGATCATTTAGGTTCTCCCTAAGAACGTGAACGAGGGGTTTTACGTGTGACACGGGTCTCTCACCCAGACCCTGTGAGCCTAAAGACGAGTGGGGTCCAGAGTCGGACCAAACACCTTAACTCCTCACTGACTCTTCGTTCACTTCCCGGTCTCTCTCGGGTCGACTCGAGGCATACCGAGGTCTCTCCGTACTTTGTATCTCCCTCCCTCCCTTAAGGGGCCACCAGGTCACCAATCCTGAACCACAAAAGTCACGACCCCGGACCCAAGTTAGGGACCAGTCTCTTGATCCTAGGACGTTCTACTCACCACACCGGTTTTTCTTTTTCTTTTTTCGTCTGCCTCCTTTTCCTTCTCCCTCTCTCACCTCTTGACACGGACACCTCCAGACCCTATTCGGACTCCTCCTACTGGACACGAGACACACTTGAGTGTAGGCCCTTGTCTGTCCGAGTCCTTCAGAGACGACGACGACGACGACGACGATTCAGCACAGGCTGAGACGCGCTGGGGTATCTGCCGTCGGGAGGTCCGAGGCGACAGGGACCCTAAGAGGTCCGTTCTTGTGACCTCACCCAACGGTAAAGGAAGAGGTTACGCACTTTCACTTCAGTGACTCAGTACAGGTTGAGAGTCGCTGGGGTACCCGACGTCGGATGGTCCGAGGAGGTAGGTACCCTAAAAGGTCCGTCCTCATGACCTCACCGCACGGTAACGGAAGAGGCGTCCTTCAGAGTCACCTACGGTTTCTCCTGTTCATAACTACTGGTTTGTGGTCTTCATAAACTAGGGGAGAGAGGTACGGACATCGTGTAGCCCTCGGGAGATCTTTTAATCTCCGTTGAGACCTCTTTTACCGACCCCTCAAGGACGTCCTTATTTCCAAATTCAGGAACGATGGATTACCTTGTCCCTGACCTTCTTCTTTAACCCAAACTAACATCTTTTGATTCCTTCAATTGTACAGAATTTGTAGACTCAAACGTAGGACTATAAATATAGGTGATAAAAATATGGGTGATAAAGTAATAACAAGCTAAAAAATTTATTCTGATATTTGGATATTATAAACACATTTAATTTTTACAAAAAAATTTACTAAGGTAAATGTACCCCATGGATCTGATCAGTTTAAGTATCTCTGTCTTTCATCTTATCATTAACGGTCCCCGACCCCTGTCCTCTTTCCCTCAATCATGACTCAATAAATAAAAACCGATGTAACCCAGAAGTAACGATACACGTCCGAAAGGAGATCAACACCACTCGTCCCAGACGAGAGATCAACACCGCACACCCGGAGAACAACGTCACCCGAATAGGTCAACGTCTCGTACCCAAGATCCGTGAACCCGAAGTCGTCAACACCGTGCCCCGAATCGACGAGACACTATACACCCTAGAATCGATGGGTTGGCCCCTAACTTGGGCACACGGGACGTAACGTCACACCTCAGAAGTGGTGACCTGGGGGTCCCTTCGGGACCCTCAATCATAAATTACCCATACCTCAAAGTCAAACCCTTCTACTTTCAAAGACCACTACCTACCATCATTACCGACATGTTATTACACTTACATTTACATGTAAAGTTCACCAACTTTACCATTTGAAGTATAATACACATAAATAGTGTTAGTTTTTTACTTACATTTTCATTCTTTTTTTCTAACGTTTAAATGACATTGTTGAAACTAGGACCTATAAGGTGCTTTTGACCGCACCAAGTATAAGAGAGGTAGTGGTGCATGTCTCACGGGAAGGTCGATTGAAATACGGGTAACGTCCGGGGATCCAAACTGTCGTTCCGAGATAAAGACTCACGAACGGGTCGGTGGTCGACCTTTCACCAAACGGTGAGGGAAGAGTCGAATCAGTGTGTAAGAGAACCACCGGGAGAACAACGTCTAGGGGTTTCTCGTCAGTCACCCGTCGAACCCGAGACGGAATTTGTGGTTCTTTGTCCTGTCTTTCGGTCACTGTGGTAGGACCCCCGTGTCATTCGTGGGATCCATCGGACTCCGACCGAGACGTGAGGAGACAAGGACCGTGTGTCACGGGACTTGTAGATTGTTTCAAGATGAGTTCGAGAACCAAACCTCAGGGGTACTCCTACCTTTCTTATTCAACATAAGAAAACCTTCAGAAAGTTGTCTTCGTAGAGGGAATCGTTGACTGAGAGAGAGAAAAAACCGGTATGACACACCTAACTTAGACCCAGGGGACATCACCTTCGTACCGCAGGATTGGTGACCCGACGGTCCCTTAAGGGTCGTTAGTTTAGAGTTTTGGTACGGAGATCAGTCATCTAAAGTTATCTCTCTGACATTTGTCTTTACTACTTCTAAGGAGGTTAGTCGTCTATAAAGAACTCGTGGAGGCACACAAGTCGTAGTTACATCCTGGAAACCTATTTACATATAATCTGTTTAACGTGGATTAGTACTTCCACCTGAAAGGTCTAGTCTTTGTTAGTCTTTTGTTTGTTTTTGGATGTTGTACAGTGACACCATGACATTTTCTCGTTACGTCAGACCGTTTCGGTTACTTCCGAAGGGTCTCCCCTACTCTGATCCCACTCCGGGACTTCTTCCCGAACCTAAACTTATCCTTTCTCTCCGTTGTCTCTTAAAAAACTCCCTTCGGTGTGTGTTTCCTTCATCCTCCAACACACATCTCTTAAACAACACTCAGTAAGGACCTCATATAGGACACATGACTCCGTACTGTGATTCGTTACCCTTTGTCTAGTGGACAGGAGTTCCTCGAGATCAGACCCTTTACCACTTACCTCCCCGATGATTTCGTTTACGACCACTACACGTAGTCAGATGTTCTTACAATTCGGGGGTCTTTCATCTTTTTAATGGACAAGACAAGTAGTGATATAGGAGTCATGGATCTTGTCACGGTCCGTGTTAATACACGGGTTATTAACGTATAACTTACTTGAGTACGACGTTACCTCTACATATTATCGTTATAACTATCAATGGTAAATACCTCGTGTGTGTGCACGGTCTGTTATACGATTCCCAAAATGTATGTAGTAGGATAAAATAGGAGGTCGTAAAACTCTCACGATATTAATAGAGTAAAGTGTCTGAACCTTTGGTTCCGAATATCTTCAATTGTGAACGAAGTTCCAATGGATTTGTGAATCCACTGTCTTGTCTCTAAACTTCGGTACATAAGTTTTAACGGATTGAAGTGATAGGTAGGAGACTTGTATCTCAGTTTTACGACAAACCCCTTCAAACAGATGATCGACTGACTTTACACGTCTCTTTCTGAGTTCTTTCGCTCTGATAACGTCACTTTTTATCGTTATCGGTACGCATGTCTGATTTCGTCAATGTCCTCCTTTCTTCTTTCCTAGAAGAAAGTCCCCTAAAGTCAAGTCAAGTCAGCGAGGCAACACAGACTGTGAAACGCTGGAGTACCTGACGTCGTGCGGTCCGAAGGGACAGATAATGGTTGAGGGTCTCGAGAAAAAGAACCCCTACTAAAACTAGTGACGGAGGACATGTTACAATCTTTGGAGTCGAGTATCAAGAAGTCCGTGAGACAGTTAGTCTAGATTAGGGAACTTAGATGAACAGTAAAGGTGACATATTAGTATTCCCTAAACTAAATCCAGTACGGACTTACCAAATCACCAAAAAGGGATGAAAGAAGTTAAACTCATACTTAAACCGTTATTTCACAAGTACTAGACACGGTGTCAGGTAAGGGACAGAACAAAAACGACTGACATATCTCAAAGAAGTAGAAGCCGACGTTTATTATATTAGTTAGACTAAAGACATAACTGGTAGACCACTACAAGTACACATCTCAACAGAGAACACAACACCCTTCTCCCACTAACGATACTGGTCACGTAAGAGAACCGTTTTGAGACAATTGGAAACGGGACGAAGTAAAACATGAAGTTCCGGTTTGAACGGACAATGAGGTCCATAGATAACTAAAGGATGAAAACGTAAAATCACGAGATACTACTTTTCCTGTAGTAAAACCCCACAATTGAGATCTTGCAGAACATCCCAGTAGTATCTTGGTAAGTCGAAGTCGAAGAAGTCGCAATCACCAACCCCGTATCTGAACCTAATGACTATAACTCACTAAACGGATCTCAGTAAGACAGCAAAAACTCTAACGTGAGTTCATGACGTGAACTCTGAGAAAACAACTGATACTACCGATGAAGTAAAGAAGATTCCCTAAGAACGGGTGTCATCATCTATATTACCAGTAGACTTAATTTAAGAGGGTAAGGGTAGGTAAAATCAAGCAACTAAGGATTTTACAGACACAAGTGAGAACGTCAGAGGACAAACTGGTGAAGGTTAAACAGAACTAAGTACCTGGATTGTAAGGTCCAAGGATACGTCGGGAGACTTTAGGGGAAGTTTCCCGAAGATTTCTTTCAAGTCCCGAACCACTGAATAAACTATATGCCCTACTGGTTTAAAGAGCTGACCTTTATGTTTCTTGCCACCATCGGGGTTCTCTCTATCGAAAAGAGATTAAAGGTCAAACTGTCATGTGACCTATCTATCTAAAATCTGTCTACTGAGATTAGAGATTTAAACAGTCAAGGTGTTTTGTGATTCAGTCCACGACCCACAGGTGTCATTGTCGTTCAGTCTAACTTTTCAGTAAGACCTCCCGTCTTACTATTTTCGCTCTTTCTTTCTTCCCTTTCTTCCCCTTTTTTTCTCTGGTTCCCACGTGTAGCGTAGGGCCTCTGGTCGCCCGTGATGTTTCCCTTTCCACCCCGAACAGATTCTTGATGTTGAGGGTCATCCGTAGCTCTTCTCGTTGGTTCGAAGGCCGTTCTCGAATGAAGGCCAGAACGCCCACGACTGCGAGAGAAGGCCAAGACTGCCGGGGACTTTCCGGAACCCCCTACACGTGCCACTCAGGGGTCCGTGACCCCAGCGCTCACTCTCATCCCCTTAGAACACAGGCGTGACGTGAGTCGCCGATTTTCAATCGAGGCCCTCCAGTCCCTCCTCTCTCACGAACGACCGCCCTCCTTCTCATTAGAACCGTTCTTACTCCCTCCCCTGACCCCGGTGCCTCCCGGGGTCCCGCTCCTGCTTACCCTAGGGTCCCTTTCCTACCTCCCACCCTACGTTCTCGCACCCCCTCCTGGGGCGCTCGCGCGGCACCTTAGGGTCCCCTCGACCACCTCCTCCTGGTCTCCCCTCCATCGTCGGCACCCCACGAAGACGCACTTCCTTTCGATCTCCGACGACACCCAGGCTCTAGTCGGCTTAGGCCATCGGGTTCCTCGCACCTGTGTACCTCAGGAGAGTCTTCTAGGACGGTCAATCCCTCGTAGGTCCCGGGTCCACCGAATCTCTGACGATACAACCTTCCCCCACGGCGAAATTGTTTGAGTTTTCTCGAAACTGTCTCAAACTTTCTTTCTCGACAGTCCTTCGAAAACCACCAAAATGCACGAACCTAACTGACGAGCGAAACGAAAAAAGAGGTTTCTACTCCGACGACCGTAAGCGCCACAACCGAGATAAACGACAGTGAGTTCGTCTCCTCCCTCGGTCCGAAAACCGAAGGTTTAGTGACGACTTGTCTATACGACACCTCCCCGCTCTGGACTGGAATGTCATGTTGTAAATGTTACAACCGAGTTCCATTCCTCCGCGACCTCGATATCCAACCCAGGAAAAGTCCAAAGAATTTAAAGGATCGACCCTTGTCCCTGGTCGTCACTAAATAGAAACCCTCTAAAAGTCATCGTCTGTAGTACTCACTTACTTACTTATATGACGACCTAGACGAAAACTTTCTCCTCCTGTATAAGAATAGATTCGATGTTCTTTGGTAGAAGGTGAAAAAAACTGCACTTTCTCAAAGTCTCACCCTTTCTTCGTTCTTAACACCACTTTATCCTTCTTCTTTTACTCTTCCGTCTTTTACATATTAGAAAACAATGGAATCCCTAAATCAAAGTCGAAGGAAAGGATCTAACCGGAAAAAGAACAGAAAGTGACAAAATAAAACAAACCAACCCGAAACCCAACACAAAAGAACACAAAAAAAAAAAAAAAACGGTGTGACACCCCGTACACCTTAGAATCAAGGAACTCGTCCCGAGTTTGGACTCACAGGGTGTAACCTTCGTGTCTCAGTATTGGTGACCTGACGGTCTCTTCAAGGAAAAATAAATAAATAAACCGAAGCACAGCCCAGAATCAATACCGGACGTCCTATAAGTAATGACGCAGGGGACCTGGTGGTCCTTTCAGGAGAGAAAATGAAATAAGGGAAATTAAAAGAAAAGGTATACGTAGAACGAGGGCAAGAGGAGGAATGTGTATGTGCGTGCACTCTTTTTTTGATCCCGTTTTTACCTAAGTCCGGGTAAGAAAGGATCTATAAAACTCATAAAATACAACCACGGGTCTTAGGTCCGGAACTCACTCTAAGAAGTCACATTGACATACTGAACATGGACATAAAACATCAAGACTAAAAAATCCTGTTCGTCTGTCTAAACTAACGATTGACGAAATTAAAATATTGGTAATGAAATGATTGGAAAGAAACAAAGGAGGGAAGAAATCACGACGTAATCTACACCTTAATAGACTACTAAGGAAGGGAGGACTTCTGAAACCGTAACAGAGACCTTACGAGTTGCAGTTTACCCTGGCCTAACGAGGCATAGGAGAACTGTGACCGACTACTTCCGACTACCCTACAACCCTCCCTACAACGGTCGTTTCGTCATCCCAGTGCAGTCAGATGCACATATACCGGTAAGAACGGTGGAGAGACCTATTCTACACCGTTCTCTCTGATCACTCTTCACACACACGTACTGAATCCCACCCGGACTCCTTCCTCCAACGACTTCAAATCCAAGCCAAGTCAAGTCAGCGAGTCAGCACAGACTGAGAAACGCTGGGGTACTTAGCGTCGTGCAGTCCGGAGGGACAGGTAGTGGTTGAGGACCTCAAGTGAGTCCGAGTGCAGGTAGCTCAGTCACTACGGTAGGTCGGTAGAGTAAGAGACAGCAGGGGAAGAGGAGGACGGGGGTTAGGGAGGGTCGTAGTCTCAGAAAAGGTTACTCAGTTGAGAAGCATACTTCAAATCCAATATTTAGGGATTTTGTAAGATATAACCCTTTTACATCTGTCTACAAAAACCGACCAACTACTAGAAATTCCACGAAAATTTTCTTTAAGACACCCTACGATCACACCTCCTGGACCCACTGGAAAAATTTCCGAGAAGAATAAGTCACTTGGGGAATAAACCTAGTTGACCATTAGAGAACTCACAAAAATTTTACGTAACAAATAAGTGAATAAAGACCGATGTGACCCAGAAGCAACGACAGACGTCCGAAAGGGATCAACGCCGTGCACCCCGAGGAGAACACCACCGCACACCCCAAGAGTAACGTCACCGAAGAGAACCCCTCACGCTCGAGATCTTTCCAGGTCGAAGTCATCGACACCGTGAGTCCGAATCAACGAGACGCCGTACGCCTTAGAAGGGTCTGGTCCCTAGCTTGGGGACAGGGGACGTAACCGTCCGCCTAAGAAATGGTGACCCGGTAGTCCCTTCTAAGGAAGGACTCACAAAACTAAATCTAATAAAAAAAGGGAACACTCAATTTCATATAAATCTAAAAGACTGTTCCCATTCACAAGAGAAACATAACAAAAACAAAACATAAAAGTTCTTAAAGGAAGTCAATATCCGTCTCTTTCTAAAAGACACTGGAATTCTCTGATTAAAAAGTAGATATTGGACATAACAAAATATTGTAAAGTTATAATACAGTATCTGGAGAATTTTGAACTAATTTTTCTATAGTATATTATGGTGGGTGAAATCCGAATCTATGTTTCGGACACAAATAATAAAAACGTCTCATAGAATCTATACTTTATAATGTACACAATCGTTGAGAAAAACACTTACCACGTAAATCAGGGATTCAACTTTCAAACAATGTTGACATCGAAACAGGAACAGGGAGGAATTGAGAACTCAGTCACGATCGTTGCAGAGGGTGTGACACCAGGACGCGGGAGAGTTCCGACCAATAAAGTTGAAGTGGAGTCGTTGACAATGTATGGACCGGGTCCTCCTACCCGGACAACACCACTCAGTGGGTTTGGGAATCGACCGACCCCGAGTCGAGATGGAAGAAAACGTTAGAGAACGTCTTTTAGAGGTCTCGTCCACGATTTAAGACTCCTTCAAGTCAAGTCAGCGAGTCAGTACAGGCTGAGAAACGCTGGGGTACTTAACGTCGTACGGTCCAGAGGGACAGGTAGTGGTTGAGGGTCTCAAGTGAGTCTGAGTGCAGACAGTTCAGTCACTACGGTAGGTCGGTAGAGTAGGAGACAGCAGGGGAAGAGGAGGACGGGGGTTAGGGAGGTTCGTAGTCTCACAAAAGGTTACTCAGTTGAGAAGCGTACTCCACCGGTTTCATGACGTCAAAGTCGAAATCGTAGTAAGGAAGGTTTCTTTAGGGTACCGACTAGAGGAAGTCTTACCTGACCAACTTAGAGGAACGTCAGGTTCCCTGAGAGTTCTCAGAAGAGGTATTCTTCCTGGTTTTTGAACTCTATAACAACATCCTTCCTCGTATAAAGTTGAAGACAACATTTCAGAGTTTTAGTTCGTTAACTTTACTTGTCCTCCCCGCATGACAGACTAAGGGAGGAAGACGAAGTGAGAATAAGACATGTCACAGTACACGATGGACCAGAAAATGGCAGGAACGCAAAGGTCAGGTGGAAGATGTGACGGTAGTCTAGTAAGGGACAGAGGTGACACAGACACAGAGAGGGAACGAATCTTACGAGGACGAAGAGGGTAGTTCCGGTGGGAACTATGGAACGTATGGGAAGTCCTCAGAACGACCCAAGACGGAGAGGGAAGTCAGGAGCTCGGCGGTCCTAGGAGACAGGTCACTCCGGTTCGCGGAGGAGAGAGCCACGAGGAGGAAAGGTGAGACGGAAACAAGAGACAAACTTCAGGAGAGAGAGGAGGTGAAGTAATAGACCGTGGAAGAGTTCTGGGTCAAGACTTGACGTAGAGGAACTAAGACAGAGGACGAAAATGTCAAGTATAACGCGAAAGGATGAGTTAGAAAGTGATTTGTAAGTAACTACCGTAGTTTTGCAGACTTGGAGAATTTTAGGTACGGTGAACTTGTAAATTAATAACTGACAGAAGTCATCAAGAGAAAGAATATAGATCCAGAAAAGGGAGTGGGGGGTGGAGGGTCAAATTAATATTTACGGAACTTCACTCCCTGACACAGAATCTAAAGAAAGACAAAGGGTATATCCCATCTTCAGGTTACATTTGTCAGAAAACTAACCAACTACATTTCCAGTCGTCTGTAAATAACTCGGGGGTGTTACACGATCTACTATCCTTTATGTTTCTTCTAATTATTCTATGACAACATCCGGAGTTTTTCGAATCCAGTACTTAAATGTTTATATGTACCCGAAATCCGAGGAATCACTCACGTGTCACCCCTTCCCTGAATTGTATCAGTTGGCATCTTGACATTCTTTAAGTTCTCTGAGTTTGTAAATCACGCGAGAGGCTTAATAGAAAAATTTTGCTTGGACACCCTTATATAAGAACACTAAGACCAGTACAATAAAAGTGCAGAAGGTAGGACACACGAAATTCTTGGAACAAACCCTAAGAAACCAAGGTGGACCAGGAACTACCCAATTTTCTGTGTTTGAAGCTCCGAGTCGACGGTGAAATCTTGTCTCAACAAACGGTACACGAGGTTTGAGAACCGGACGAGAGGTTCTGCTTCCTTACACCCCGTCTGAGCCGGGGAGGAGACCATTACATGTAAACCCATCCCGAACTCTGAAATGCCTTAGGAAGAGTAATAAAGTAACCTCGGAGCACAGTCGAACATGCAATGTCTTCACAAAGGTGAACTCCTTACCCCTTACTAACGGTTCCCGTCTTCGCGGTCACCACCACTCGTCGGGAGAGGTCTCAGACTCCGAAAGTAATGGCGTCGTATGGACCGGATGGAAAAAAAAAAAAGAAAAAAATTCATTTACGAATAGTACACAGAGGACCGAGGATTAACTGAGTAGAAATGTTGTGTGCTTTCTTGGTAGGTAGAAGAGATCAACTTTTTGAAAAGGAGTAGACCTACAAAGAACCCGGAAACCCTTGATTCTGAGACAACGAATCTTGACCCAACCAACCTTTTGACGGGAAAAGGACCTACTCCTTCTCGATTTCTGAACGGAAGACACGAAGAAAAGTCTAACCGAAATGGTCACGTGGACCCGTCCCTCCTTAGGACCGAGTCGCCCTCAAACTAGCTTCTAAGAGGGGGGTAAAACATTCGAAACGTCCGGAGAGTAGTAAGGGGACCCTCCTCTTGTGGGACAAACAAGACTCTGGAGAACCGGAGGAATCTTCTATACATATCAACCAACCAAGAACAGTATAGACAAAAAACCACAGACCATGTGTGGCGGTAGTTTGTAGCACTAAATTGGTACCGATCTCTAAAAACCGTCACTCTAGTGTTAACGGTCTTGGTTTTTTTTTTGTTGGACGGTAAAAAGAGACGAGTCGGAACTCATTTCGGGGTGGAACCTCAGGACCCAGATTCAGCTCCTACTTTTCTCATAGACGAATCTAAGTTTCTCAGCGGTTCGTAGCCCTCCAATTTACCCTTGAAACAACATCAGATCAGATCCTCTCTTAAAAAACTTCTAAACGGATTTCACGACTTACTCCTCTAAGTAAATAAGTAAGGAAGTCCCTTATTAATACTCCAAGGTTTAATGCACGAGCGAAGACACGAAACGAACCTCTTTGGTCGCGTTCTGTGTCAGGGAGGGTAACTTCCAGAATACCCGAATACCTCCGGAGTCACCTCCCTCTGACGACACTATCGTCAGTATGGGGCCCGAGTCCTCCTCTACGTCCCCCTTGTGGATTGGACCACAACTCCCAGTCCCTCCTAAAAGGCCCCCTCTCTCCAAAGTGATTAATTTCTCCTCCATTCCTTCCCCTCCGTGGGGTCCTTTTCCCTCATCGAGACTTCACTCTTTTTCACCTCAGGTCCTTATCGTCCATCAAATCCTTCCGACCTCCCGTCGTACACTGTGTCTCCTTACCTTCTCTCCCCGACCGCCACACCCGGCCCCAATCAAACGTCCTCCGAACTGACAGTCCCGCAGTAGACCTGTAGAGGGAGGAATTTCTAACAGACCTTCTCTCTTCGAAGAGAGGGTCTAACCTAACCCAGTCCACTCCGGAAACCAAAGTATCGAGCTTTCCCGCCAGAAATCACTCGGTAAGACACAGACCTCGCCGGTCTCTCCTCGGAAGGACGACTGCGAGACGAAGAAACCCGACCGACGAGGGAAAAGAGTGACCCGGGAAGGGAGGATCAGGGCAGGACACGGGATTAGGTTCGAAGAATCGTTCCGGAAACAACAGAAGGTGTCGACCTGACCCGTCGGAAGCCCCAGTACTGGGAGGGAAGATAGCCGCACGGGGACGACAACACCATGAGGTCGTTCTCCTTTATGCTGTGGGGGTTTTGGTTCTTCTTGACTCACCCCGAAGGTGTCGGGAGGGACGGGTTCTTTAGGTCCACGAAAGGTCTGAGGTTTCCCTTAGAGTCTACGTCACAGAAGAGGAAGTCGGGAACCGGCGGTAGAGGACCTAGGACAGGACGAGATTGGTCTCACTTCCTGGTCCGGCCCCTCAGACTCGCGGAGAAACCAAGGTAGTACTTCGGCCTGTTTGTCCTCGTGGAACCCGTCGACAGAACTGGAGCCCCGGGACACAACATCGTGACTCCACGGCCCCCATACAACGACCGGTACACTTGAGAGTCCCCAGGTCCTTTCCCGTAAAACCTCCGACGGACTGTGGTGGGGTAGGGGACGGTGGGGAGAGTTTTCACCCACCTTCTACTCTACTTTCGACACCCTGAGCACCTCCGATGGGTCAGAGACATGACCGAATCCTTTCAAGAATGGTCTACCCCAAAAGATTATTTTTGTTTACGGTGGGACTGAACAGACAAAAGGGTAGCGGACCTACGTGAGTCCAACGACAACCATGTGTCCGGGACTGAGGAGTCCGAGGACCTGTTCACTCGACCGGAGACGGAGGAACGAGGTCCCTCACACCGAGGGCAGGGGAGTCTCCGTAAGACGAGTAGGTGGAAGTACTGTCAGAAACGAAGACAGGGAACAAAGGGACAGAGAAAAGTGGTCAGTGGTGTGCGAGTCAGTACAGGTTAAGAAACGTTGGAGGATCTGATATTTGACCGTCCGAAGAGTCAGGTACCTTCAAAGGTCCGTTCTTATGACCTCGTCTAACGGTAAAAGAAGAGGTCCCCTAGAAGGGCTGGGTCCCTGGTTTGGGTACAGAGGACGAAATCGTCCGTCTAAGAAATGGTGACACGGTCAGTGGTATATAAAGAGATTTGGAAGGAACGAACACTCGGGAAGAGGTGTCATCTCCTCCCTTTTACCCCTTTCTGCCAGACGTTAACAAGATCGGGGTCTAGAAGGCTCCCATTAAATTAAGTAATAAAAATTTTTTATAAATAAACCGACACAGTCCAGAACCAACGCCTTACACCCGAATCAACGAAACGGAACACCCTAGAATCAAGGGACTGGTCCCTAACTTGAACACAGGGAACGTGACGTTCGATATAAGAATTGGTGACCTGGTCCCTTCGGGGAAGTGACTGACAAGAACTTTTCGATAGCTAATGTGGACTAAGCTCGGGAAGGACACAACTTCTGAATCGAAAAGAGTTCAAACTCGAATAAAATTACGGAGACGAAACTCGAGTCCGGTCCGGCTTCGAGGACTTGGCGGGTTCAACAATGGATTCGTGTCGGACACCTTTCCGTCACCCAAAACGACGTCGTCGTTCACCCCTCTTCGGTGAGAGTCGACTGAGACAGGTTGGGTCCTTACGGCACCAGTCTCTTGTCGGAGGGGCCGTCCTCTCTTTGGGTTGTTTGTGGGCGAAACAAGGACGGTGGCAAAGAGTCGAATCTAAGACCACCCCATACCCCCGTCACTCACGACGGGTCGACCAAATTGGAAAGGAAGCGGGTCGTCGACCTCGGAGACCCGACTTCCTACTTTTCCTGTACCTCTGTTGCCCTCCGAGACTTGCCTCATCGGGAGGTGGTCGAGTGTAGGGAGGAAGTCCCGGACGCCGAGCCTGTGGGGTCCTGACCGGTCCAGTCTTCTGCTCCTCCTACACAAACGAAAACAAGTAACACAACGACCACCTCTGGACCCTAAGCGAGTCCTCTTACCCCCTTTCCGGTCACTTAGTCTTCGAACCCCAACTCTTGTTCATATCCCTTCCTTTTCCCTCGATCAAACTATACATAACAGAAGGAGAAATCGTGACATTCTACAATCACAAACCTCCGCCCTTGAGTGACGGTGGACACACCACAGATGACCTTTGTGACTCCTCAATTGGACATCCTCCTTCCCAAGACCAAATCTCCGATCCTCTTTGAAGTATTGAACCCTTCCGTTATACTCTAAAGAAGGAGTCCGACTCACGATCCTCCATGAGGAAAAGACTTTCGACCCCGTCAGAAAGGGAAAGGAACGTCTTGACGGTGAAACCTAGGGCTGAGAACAATGTCTCTTCTGATCCCCCCTCGGGTCCAGACTGGGTCCACTGTCCTCTTCGTTCACTTCCGTCCCAGTGTTCGTGGAACTTCTTTCCGGTTTTCGTCTATGAACCAGAGAACTCTCTGGTCTAAGGAATCTCAGTCCCACCTTAAACTCGGAGGGAATTCGTCACCGTAACCTCTTATCTTCTCGGAGAATTTAGATATCTACCGCTCTGAGTCGACCGTATCAACGAAATCCTAATTCGGGAGAAGCACTCTATTAAATTAACTCCTACTTATCGTCTATCACGAAGTGAGATCACTTTTGGCGGGAATCCTTCCACCCTTGGGACTGGAGGTCTAAAGTGCGTCCAGACGTTTCCTCTCTCTTTCATTTGTGGTTGGGGTGTAGGAAGGACCTCTAACCCATGGGCAGGACTCTTGAAGGAGGGAATTTCCGTTTTGTCTATCATTGGGTCGACAGTCACACAAGGTCTAGGGGAGGGGACCTTTGGTCGGGAGATTGGGAGGGTACAGTACGTCTGAAAATCGACCGTGAGTGAGTGGGTGTGGGTCGGGGTCATGGTCCTCCTCGGTCCCGGTTCTAATAGTGGAAAAAATGTAGGATCCGAAACCCTAAAGTGGACTTCTTTCGGTTACCCTTTACCCCTTTTCCTAAGGGTTTTTCGACCCCTATCACTTCGTCGAACCACTGTCCTACCCTCAAAAGTTCCGAACTATGGACCTCCCTCGTCGAGTCCCACCACCTTCCTCGTGCCTGGTGTCTACATGGTCACGACCCAGGGGTGGGTGGAGGTGGTGGGTGACCGACCGACTGGAGTCCACTCAGTGCGGAGGAAGACCTCGGACACAGGAGTAGACATGTTAGTGTCCTAACAAATTAGTCCTAAAGACTCCTAGGAGGTAGTGTTTTGTCCACCGACAAAGGGGACATAAGAACTCTTCATTCTTTGTTGAGTAGACCAGTATACCGAACGTCAGTGAGTATACCAAACCTCGGGTCGGTCCATCCTTTTCCCGAAGGGACCGCCGAGTCTGTCATTTCTTAGACGGACGTTACACCCTTTGGACCCAAACTAGGGATCGAACCCTTCTGAGGGACCTGTTCCCTTACTGAGAGGTGAGGTCATAAGAACAGACCTCTTAGGGTATCTGTCTCCTCCGACGGTCCGATGTCGGACACCCCAGTGTCTGTCAGTACTGACTCACTGATTGTTAAAGTGTATCCATCTTTTCCCGTGTGTCGAAGGTGTAGACCGTTGTCGACGGGAGAAGGAGAGTGGGTCTCACTCCCAAACTCTCGTTCCTATCTGACACCTAGTGTATTAGAGTAAATTATCTAGTCCCTTCCGTCTTTCACCTCCCCGAATAGGTTCCAGTGTCGTTTACCGTCAAAATAACTTCTCGTATAAATAACTTATTGATGATAAATATATTATTGATAATACCTGGGTCACAATTTCACAGTGATAAACATGTAGCGAGTAAGTGATAGGAGTAACATGTCTCCTCCGCTACTCCGATTATCTTATCCATTGAAGAGGTTCCGGGGAATAGATCCCTCAGTCGTCTCCATCGGCTTGAGAAGGTTAAGGTCGTACAGGAAAGGTGGTACCCGGACCGTCCCTTCTCCGAGGGGCCATGAAGTCCTTCAGGTCACAGACGGGTGCCGTAGGAGACGGGGTCCCTTCGTCCCTTCCACTCAGTCGTCGGGGTCTTCGCCAATAGTCCCTTCCCCCACCTCTCGGGCAGTCTATAGGACACGGACCATAGGTGTTGTGAGACCCTCACCTCGACACACACGGCTCGACGGTCGAGTGGGACGAGGACAACCGGCTTCCTCCCGGCAGGAGTCTGCGTCGACGGGAACAGTCGCGAGGAGGGACGTGAAAGTAGTGTCTTTTATGTCAGACAGGAGGGGGAGGATGACATTGGACGGAGAATTTCCCTTGCTGGTTGTAAGCCTTTGGTCCAATCTCTCTGTCGTTTCCTGGAGGGACTGGGGTGATCCTGGAACGTCACTTCATTCCACGGTTGTGACCCGGAAAGGGACTCTACAGGAGAGAAAGGGGAGTCGAGGTGGAACAGAGGTGACCGCCCACCCACTTCCAAGGGACCCTACAGTAAGGGTGTATGAGAGGCGAGTCCCACTGGGGTCGAACCGAAGGACTTAGACAAAGGTGGACACTGAGTTAGGCCACCGACGGGAAACCCCTTACAGTTCCTGTCCTCTTACGTCCTTAGGAGGCCTGGTCGCAACCGTGGCTTCCCCAATTTCTGGTCCCGGGTCGTGACAGATCCCACAAACTTCATCCCGCCCCTTCCCTTCCCGATCTCAACAACCTCTCCGTCGACCAGACCTGACCTTACTCAGGGGGTACAGAGGATTCGTTTGAAGACCTGGTACTCGATAAGGGAATTTTCCTGGTTCTCTCTCCGTGGGGGTAATTCCACGACCTGACCTAAGAATCTCCCCGATGGACCTCGCCCTGAAGGAGGGTATGACTTCAGTGGTTGGCTCCCGTTCTTGCCCAGAGGACAGAAACCCTATAGAGGGCTCAGACCACTCAAAGGGAGAAGGGAAAGGGACTCAGGAAGGAAGTACTCACCCGTAAGGGGTCTTCTTCTCTAGAAGTCCTAGGGGAGTGGTGTTGGTCCTTCACCGTCTTGTCAAGAGGTGGTCAGAGGACATAAGTCAAGGGTAAAAATTGATTCCACGTAAGACAAACACAGACACACTCACACGTGTCCACAGGTTTATCTTTTGGTGGTTGTACCGGTTGTCAATTAATCGTGATGAACACGTTAGTCACTACGGTTTCGAACAAAAACGCAAGAATTAGGAGTGTTAGGACTACTCCGACCGTATAGTGTTAGCGTTATAATTTGCACTCCAAGTAGGGAGACAGGCACCCTAAAAGGTCCGTTCTTATGACCCCACCCAACGGTAAAGGAAGGGGTCCCCTAGAAGGGTTGCGTCCCCAGTTTCGACCCAGAGAACGTAACCGTCCTCCTAAGAAATGGTGACTCGGTGGTCCCTTCGGGTCAATTTGTCGATTGGGGACGGTCAATTCTTCCTAAGTTTGAGTTCAAGTGGACCGTCGTCTCAGGTAATACTACAGAAGATCAGAAAAAGAATGAGTTCTTCACACCTGTCTTTCCTACCGATCTTAAAATTTTAGAGTTCAGGATTAAGTGGGTCGCAGGGAAAGGAGATTCCGGACCGTCATGGGGGAAGTAGGCAGACTCAATTAACACTCTAAATTTCCCGGTGGTTGAGTACAGACTCCGAGTCTCCGGAGGTCTAAGGTCTAGTGAGGTAGGTAAGTCTACTCCTCGAAGGATGCAGTGGGGGACGGAAATCCACAAGGGACCCTAGATTACCCAATTAAGGAACCCTGAGATACCAGTTTCAGAAGAGTCCACACAGGGAGACTTGGACTCGGGAAGAGAACGGGGTGGGAAGACCGTACCGTGGGTCCTACGTCCGGTTCTTTGACTGTCCTCCACCTTTCCCTGACTAACCAAAACGGGGAAAATAAGGGATCGTGGGTGTGTAGTCCCCGATCGGACCCAGGGCCGTTCCGAGACCATCTCTTTCGTGTATTCGGATCGTCTTTCTTTCCTGTCCTAGGGATCCAAGTCAAACGTTTAGACAAAGTTCTTTCTTTCTTCTACCAGTGTGAACCTTCGGGTTTCGTCGTCTTCAGGACTAACGAAACACTCGGATTGTATAGTTTCTCCACCCCCACTGAACCCCACCCACAAAGTCTACGAACTACCGACTGGAAATACCTCTACAGCACCCTGAAGGAACTACCAGGTCGCGAATTCTGAAACCCGAAGGTGACGTCCCCTGTGTCCAAGTCAGAAATCAGCCCCTTAATTCTAAGACGTAAAACTCGACACCATAACCTCTTCTGAGAACTCTCAGGGAACCTGACGTTCCTCTAGTTTGGTCAGTCAGGATTTCCTTTAGTCGGGACTTATAAGTAACCTTCCTGACTACGACTTCGACTTCGACTTCGAGGTTATGAAACCGGTGGACTACGCTTCTCGACTGAGTGACCTTTTCTGGGACTACGACCCTTCCTCACTTCCGTCCTCCTCTTCCCCTGCTGTCTTCTACTCTACCAACCTACCGTAGTGGCTGAGTTACCTGTACTCAAACTCGTTCGAGGTCCTCTGTTGCTTCCTGTTCCTTCGGACCTTACGACGTCAGGCACCCCAGTGTCTCTCAGTCTGTGCTGAATCACTCACTTGTTGTATAAGTCGTGTATAAAGAAATCGTGGATAGTCACAGACGGTCCTGGGTCTTTCCAGATGCACGTTTGTGTCACCACCCCGTGACATCAGTATGTACTGACGCTCTTTTTAGTATCGAAACTGATATGCCTGGAAACAAACGTTTCACGATAGAAACGGAAAATCATACGATTCAAACAGTATGAAAAGGAGGGTTCCTCGTTCGTAGAATTAATATTTTAATATTTTAAAATAATATTTTACTTGTCACGGTATTCCGTGACAACAACAAATCAGTAATTCAGCACAAGTTGAGAAGACGCTGGGGTACCTCACATTGGGTGGTCCGAGGAGACAGGTACCCTAAAAGATCCGTTCTTACGACCTCACCCAACGGTAAAGGAAGAGGTCCCCTAGAAGGGTTGGGTTCCTAGATTGGGCTTAGAGAACATGACCGTCCACCTGAGAAATGGCGACTCGGTGGACCTTTCGGGAGTGAATGTGTTACAACTCGTGTATCGTTTTAGAACATACAGGATGTGGCTCTTTGCCTCGTTACCATTTCGGTTCAGTCCCACTCCACTCCGCCACAATCTCTGAATCCACGACATACTGGGTGACATCTTACCCCACAAACCCCTCGTCCCTCTCCACCCTTCCTTGACACCAATGACTTCGGAAGAAAAAAAAAAAAATTTGACTTTGGAAGAAATGGACTTCGTGATGACATCAGAAAATACACCCTATGACAACCTAATTACTAAATGAAAGATACGCTCTTCTTCGTCTATATAATTTAAAACTTGGTAGTTTCCCAAAAGATACTGGGACAGGAGATCCCGATCCTCTGGGGCTCCTTTTCGGGCGTCTAGTACGGTAGACCGGAGAGGGAAGGAGGGGTAAGAAATGAAAGATCAAACAAGTCCAGAAGGGGCAATAACGGGGAAACCTCTCTAAATCCTGGGGTCTCGGTTTGGGTCCTTCGGTGGGTCTGACACTTCCCCGGACTGTCGTAACGGGTGGTAGGGTGCACGGGTCGACACACCAACGAGAGTCGTCAAGGATGGGGGTCACAAACGATTGACGTTTGTCTTCGTCCCGGGAGGGACGGGTGATGGGTAGTGGAGTAAGTCTATAGATTCTAGGTCTCCCTCATCTTTCCTGTCTAAATTGAATGGGGGTAGATTAAAGAAGACCTTCGACGAAAGAGAGAAACCGATCACACCTCCCCCGTCTTTACTCCTACTCTTACCCCCACCTATTGTTGTCACGACCTAAAGAAAAAACAAAAAAAGAAAACCGACTCGTCAAACACCTTACCTGAGAATCAAGGGGCTGGTCCCTAACTTGGACTCCGGAGCCGTCACTTTCGTACCTCACGATTAGTGACCTGACGGTCTCTTAAGGGGTCTGAAGAAAGTTTCGATCGGTGAACACGAGTGACCCTCGAACGGAAGACCAAAGTCTCCTCTTGAGTCCAAGACGTCACGCAACCTAGACGACGCCTTTGAGTTGAGATGGAGGATGTCGGGACACTGGAACTCGTTCAATGAAAGGAAGAGACACGACGGACAAAGAAGACTACATTTTATCTTTATTATTATAGATAAAGTTCTTTACCAACACTCCCAGGGTGTTCTACTACATCCGTGACTAACACCCAAATTCGGAGATGGGGACATCCGAGTCTACGATGAATCCTTTATCTACTCGACCCCAGAAACTACAGGGAGAAGGGATTCGACCAATCTCTGCGGACCGACCACTCGTCATTCGGAATGACAGAGAGAAATTAGAGAAAAAGAGAGGAAGGACTCTAAAAACTCCGGGTCGAAGAGATTTAGTTCTGAGACGTTTGAAAAAGACATCTCTGGGTCTATTATTTATAAAAGCCGAAATGTCCGGTATACCAGAGACAACGTTGATGGTTGAAACGACAGCATTACGTTTTTGTCGGAATATGGCATACATTTACTTACTTGCACCGACACAAGGTTCTTTTGGGAAATAAATACTCGTGACTTCAAATTTAAAGTATATTAAAAATACACAGTGTTTCATCATAAGAAGAAAACTAAAAAAAGGGGGTCTGTATATTTTTTCTTTTATCATGTCTAAACTGGTGTCCGGTATCAAACGGTTGGAGACGACGTTTAGTGGTCTCCGATAACGGGGAGGGAAGAGAACCTTCTCACGTTCAAGTAGTTCCAGGAAGAACGAGACCAACAAACGCAAGAAAATATAGTCTTCATGAAATACTATTAATCAGGGGTAGTGTCAACAAAATCACAGTCGGACACCCAATAAATAAGTGAGAGAAAAATTCTCTATTGTCACTCCATTGGTAGTATAACCTCTTCCGTTACCGTGGGGTGAGGTCGTAAGACCGGACCTTATAGGGTACCTACCTCCTCGGACCACCCGATGTCAGGTACCCCAGAACGAAGACGGCACCCGGAAGGAGAGAGGTCTAGAGGTAAAGAGTTACGAGACGGAAGAGAGACGGAGATTTATTGTCGTTGTTGTTATCATCGTAAATGATTCATGGACCGCACGACGCTAAGTGCCCCAGCGTTTCTCAGCCTGTGCTGACTCGCTGACTTGACTTGACCTGACTTGACTTATACACGGTTCGTGTCATAACCAGCATAAATGGATGTAATAGTAGTTCAGAAAGCTATAGGAACGTTCCATCATAATAGTAAGGGTAAAATGTCTACTAAGGTCTCGAGTTTTTGTACTTTATTCGTTACAGTACACCAAGAAATAACTCTACGGGTTCCAGTGTACCGAGTACTTTCACCGTCTCGACCGTTTAGACGGCTTGTAGTTTCGGTGGCATCGTTGGTCTTCTTTAATGTCAGAGTCTCAAGACTTATTCTCTTTACAGAGAGATGATTTTATTATGTACGGAGGGAGAGTCGTGTGCCATCTTACAAATTGCGTAGTTGCCGCTGATCCTTTTACTACCTCTAATGTGTGTCTCCTCTCTAGTCCTCTACGGCTTCCAGACACAACCACCCCTTTCGTAGACTAGGTCTCCGTCCTTCTTCTCATTCCACTGACTCCCGGGGAAGACCGAAAGGAGGGGACGGGGGTAGGGGTCGTAGACTAGGGTCTGGATAAAGTCTTAGAGGATAGAGACGAGTCGCCTTCGTCTCTACACTGTACTACACTAGAGTAAGTCCTCGATTTATTTCGGTAACACACTCGGGGTCGGGACCGGCGAGGGAACATGGTAAAGGACTCGAGTCCTTGGGTCCCTTTCTACCCTCCCCCGACCCTCTCTTGACTACACTCCTCGTCGTTCCTTCCCTTGTGTCTCGGTGTCTTTCGCCTCCCGCCTCATAGAGACCCTCCCCCTACTCCTTTGGAACGATTTGGAGCAGAGAAACTTCCGCTCTTACTTTCAATAACTGCTTCCTCACCTTAAATCTTTTGTCTTTTTTGAAAGGCTTCTTACCTTTCTTCTATACTCCCTCTTCCTCAGGGTACCTAAGGTAAAAGTGTCTCCCGTCTCTGGTACATACTGTACTGTCTTCTCCAATCTTTCTCCCGTCTAGAAACTCTTCTCCAGCCTAAGTTCCACCAGAGTCAACCTCCTTCTTCCCACTCTAGGGTCCTGTACTTCTAGAGTCCTAATTTTTACAGAGAGACGGTCCGGTTCCGTCGTTCCATGGTGGAGGTTGTCCTTCGTAGAGGTCCCTACCTCCCTTTCCTTTCCCGAAGGTGAGTGACGAAAAGTAAGTAGATCAGTTTAGGTCGGGACACTCGTTTTAGGTCGGTCCTTCTCGTCCATCTTCGACCCATGTTCCACACATCCAGATTGTCGAGAAAGAGAAAAGGCTCCAGTAACTTACGGTCTAGACTCCAGGAATACCACGGGGGAGTCACGGGTAAAGACAGGATAAGGGTCGGGGACAACGAGAAAAAGATCACTCGTGGGGCTCAAGGATGAGAAAGGAGGGAGGGTCGAAGGGAGTTATGAAAAAACAGTCATGGAGGGCGGGGAACGGGGTTTAGAGTCGAAACTCTGGGGACCAACCGTCCCTAGTACGACACCGGGACTCCGAGACAGGACGAGGGACGTCTTGACGGGTAGGGTAAATAAAATAAAAATTTTTTATAGACAAATAAACCGGTACAGCTCAGAATTCTAGAAACAAGATTCTACCCTACACCCTACAAAGCAACACCGTGTGCCTGAGAGATCAACACTGTGTACCCGAATCAACGGGACATCGTACACCCTAGGGTCAAGGGACTGGTCCCTAGCTTGGGTGCAGGGGTCGGAACGTTCCACCTAAGAATTGGTGACCTGGTGATCCCTTCAGGGGTCCGGTAGGACAAATGTCTACCGTGTAGTCTACTGTACTCCGGGTTCAGATACCTGTGTCTCTCTCCTACACAGGGTTGCCGACCTACTCTCCGGGAGAGATACACCGAAGGACTACACGACTCTGTGGTCCGGACCCGACCAGAGGATCCGGAGAGGAAAAGATAAGAATCTGGGTGGGCCGTCCCGTCGTCTTAGGTGGACGTCTCCGGACTCATGAACACAGGAGGGAAGGGGTACCATCTGTCCACACGTCACCCCGTGTCCGTGGTAGAGTCACCAGTACCCACGTCGCCGTCGTCCAACGTCACTCTCTCCTTTGCTGAAAGGTTGTTGGACCTGAAATCCCCACACACACACACACATACACACACACACACACACACACACACAGCCCCCACCCCTTATTTTATTGGACGCCTTCCGAACTGCGAGAGTGTCCTTCGGACCCTCCTCCCGTTCAAGACCGAGTAACGAAGGACCAGGAGGACCCAGGAGGGTCGTAGAGTCAACGAAGAGAGAACCCTCTTCTCCTCGGACCCTTTAAGTAAGATCGTCTTCAAGACCTCTCTACCCCGGACCCTCCCTCACGTCCCCATCTACGTCGACTACACTCGACGGAAGGGCGGGGAGGCGGTCGAACTATGAGACCATAAACCATGAACAAAGACCTCGCCCCGAATAGTAAAAGTTGAAATTCTCGAGGACTCCCAAGAATTGAGACTCTGTGTGACTCCGTTCGGGACTGTCGGAGGTCCTCACAACCCAATACTCTTGTTACGGATGACCCTCTCTCTCACTTCCTTAAAGTTGTACCGATTAAACCCCCGGGAAACGAGACGAGGCACCCCTTTCCAGTCTTATCGACAGAATGATGGGTTTACTGCCTTCAGAATCTTCCTTCTTCAGTATTATGACAGAGTGAGTGCGTGGAAAAGAGGGACGACAAAATAAACGGATCTGAGGAGGGAGAGGTTGCACCGGTTTAGGATTGGTGAGGTGGGAAGGTCCGGGTAGAGTTTCCGATAAATGAAGGAAGACAAAGGGAAAAGGTTCAGGAGGTTGACCAATATACATGAGTCGTGTTTCGAAAGAGAAAACTTTGAAAAGAACACTGTAAAAACCCTTTGTAAAGAACACGAAAACAGACGCACGTGTGTCCGTGTGCACGTGCGTGAGTGAGTGGTCTTACTTAAGGAACTCCCATTCTTGTTATAGATAAAGAGAAACGAACCGTACCAAAGGACAGTCTATCCACGAGTAGTCTACCTTACTATTACTCACTTCCTCCCACAGTAATACATGTCCTGTCTTGTGATCTGACCCTCAGTCTTTTGGGTGCAAGGACCAAACTGAGGAGTCGATTAAGAAACACATTAGAACTCGGTTGGTAGGAGATCAAGACACGGAACCCCTTCCCTCCTCACCCACTGGTCTACGAGATCCGGACCGACTGACACTGTGAAAGGATCAAGGTGCCAAGGTCTCAAGATCTTGAGATGAGTCGCAAGAGACAGAAGAACTAAGTCTGACCGGACACACGCGGAGGGTACTTGTCTCTTCAGGGCCTCCACAAGGAGCGTCCACCTCTGGACGACGGGGCTCCGGTGTGAGCGGCGACGGAGAGACGCCACCTCAGGTCTCGCGTCGACCTCCTTCTCCTCCTGCTCCTCCTCTTACTCTTCCTCTCCCTTTTTTTCCTCCCGCTTCGGAAGGTACGACATGGGGAGGCTTCCAGCCCGCGAAAAGCACGGGTGTCGGTGTTGATGCTGGGGAAGTTTTCCGTATCGACCCCCGGCCCGTCCCTCGAGGTCCTAGGTGACTTGTCCATTTTGTGGTCTCTGAAAGACAGAGAGGGGAGTTCAGGATCTGGGTCCTCTCTCACCAACCCTTCCTTACTGTCCTCCACTTCTCCGGACCCGGGGATCGGAGGACGGACCTCTCAGACTTGGGTCCGGACACCACCCGGAAACCCCTCTTACCTGGGACGGAAAGTTGTGCATCGAGAGGGATCACAGGTTCGAAGAAGGAAGATGATCAGAGGTCCCCTCACCCACTCTGACCTCTTCCCCTCCAAACCTCCCCTCCACTCATCGACCTGCGAGCCCAGAATGACGGAGGAGGGTGAACGCAAAGTATCGTGTATGTCGTCTCAGTCTCGACCTTCCCTGAGTCCCTAGTATACCGGGTTAACGGAGTAAAATGTGTACTCCTTTGTCCGGGTCTGTCGAAGTCTTCAAAAGAACTCTGCACGAGGGTCTCAACCCCGTACCCTGGATCGGGGGAAAGGGTTTAACGACGGGCGGACTACCACGTCCGACTCCGTCCGGGTACTACAAATCTGTAGCATCAGGTCGGGATGCTACCTCCTTCTCGAGGAGAGCGAGTCCCAAGATATATACGTACTGTTTGGCCTTCACTCCCTGGGTCGAGAAGGGGAGAGGACCTTTTTGGGACTGGTGAAGGGGTTTCTGTCTCTCCTTCGGTCTTTCTCTTCCGGGCCCCCAGTCGTACTTTCCAAGTCACACTCACCACGGACACTCCCGGACGGTCGGAACCTTCCCGGACAGAGAGACGAAGTCGTTACCAGAGGAACCTGTTTAAGAGAATCGGACCACTCATCTGGTTTGAAGAGCTCGAGGACCAGTCCCGACCGACCCGCACACTACCCTCTCCTGGGAACGGAGACTTGACCGAACCCTCCCTTGAACCCACTCTTCGGACCAGAAGTCCTGAGTACCGTGGAAGGATTCTCGTCGAGCAGGTTCCGTCTCCACGGAAAACACTACGGTCGATATAGAGTCCTAGAAGGTCCAAGTGGAAAGTGCTAGTCTGTGATTAAAACAGGGAACCCAACTCTTCCTTCCCACGAGACCCGTGTGGCAAATAGACTCATCCCCGATTCCAAGCGCAGTCTTGGGGGTAGGGGAAGGGGAGGTACGACTGGCGGCCGACAGAAGACCTCCCGTTATGACGGGAAACTGGTCGTCCCCAGTAGGAACGGGCGTCGGTCACGGTGTCGAAACGGGTTCGTGTCGGACTTTCCCTCCGGTCAAACCGGGACCGGACGCGGATACGGTTGTCCTTCCCGACCCGACCCCCGCTCGTTGTCCCTGACCCGACTCCGCCACAAAGAGGGACCACGGGCAGTGGTCGGTGACCCATGCCTCCCGTCGCCACCGTTACACACAAAGTCCTTATTTGACGTCCGTAGCCCTACGTGTCCGGGGCTCCTCGGCAGGAATGACGCCTCGGTTCTCCTCGACCTGGGAAAAGACCTGGACGTCGTGGTTCCACCGGCTGGGAGGACGCACCATACCTACTTGTTTGGGGGTACCTTCGAGGGAGGAAGGGGGGCGAGAGGACGGGGAAACGGACAGGTTGGTGGTCAGACACGGAGAAGACAAGTCGGTCGACGACTCCGAGAGACACGGGTCCCTAGTGAAACTGGAGTAGACTGGTTTAGATCTAGACCGCAGATATGGGGAGACAGACGAATGAACCCAGACACACGAGACAAAGGACGAGAACCATAGGACGGAGACGGAGAAAGAGGCTCTGGGAGACAAGGGACGAAAGGCACAGAGACACGACTACACCCGTAAAGACGGGGAGAGAGTCATTTTCCGGGGACAAGGGGGTCAATATTGATGGAGAAAGACACGTGGGGTGTAAAGAGTCTAAACCTCTACTTGAGTGATAAACATCCTACTTTGATCCGTAGACCATTGGGACTTTGTCTTATCGAGAGATTGTTCTATTAATGTCCTGATAGTTCATTCTTTCCTATATCTCTAACGAGTCCGAAGACCGAATTCCCTTGTAGTGTCCCTTCTAGAGTTTGGTCCTGGATCCCTGGTGGCTCCTCTGTGCCTCCAAAATCTCTGTGGAGACACAGACGATCGATACTCAGGGACTCATATCAGTCGGGAGCCATACGTGTCCAAGTCGTAGGTACCTAAGTTGGTTCGTACCCAGTTTTTATGAACTTTTTTTTTTAAGGTCTTTCAAGGTTGTTTTGAACTTAAATGGAATACGATCGTTTACAAATGTATCATAAATGTAATGCAAACGTTGATTAAATACACCACAAATGTAACGTACTCCATAATATTAATTAGATCTCGACTAAATTTCATATACCCTCCTACGTGTATTCAATATACGTTTATAATACGGTACAATACATTTCCTGAACTCGTAGGAACCTAAAACCATAGGTACCCTAGGACCTTAGTCAGGGGGCACCTATTACTCCCTGTCGCCATGTATCTTTACGGAGTTCGGGTCACTGAATTCCAATGGAGGACAGGTCGGGTATGACCGGTCACATGGGTGGGCCGGAGTGCCAGGTTCTCGGACACCAAGTCCGCTCTCCGACTCTTCTTCCCCGACAATTGTCAGACAGTCCCTTCGTCGTTTGGGGTAGAATAGGGTCCAGTGTGAGAAGAGGTAGTCGTAAAGACGTAAAGAAGGGAGGTCGGGTCAAGCTACACCCTACCATCTTTCTTGTCGCAAACTCTCAGTGTGATCAACTTGTCACGTGAAGTAGAAAGACTTTTAGTCCGATGATTTTGGACAGAAAAGTTCAACACTAACAATCTGACCCCTTTTTTCACAACTTCACGGGTTATGACGCCGATTATGTGTCCTCTGTCACCCAAAAAGAAGGAGACGAAGGGAGGCCCGGGAAGTATGAATAAAGGGTGGGGAAGGTGGAGAGAGAGACAGGCCGACGGGCGAAGGACCATAATACACAGAGGACGAAAAGAGGGGAGAGATCACAACACACCCAAAACCAAAAAAAAAGAGAGAAAAATACGGACGGAAGAGGGTAAGGAGAGGAGAGAAGGAGATTAGAAATTCATGAAGGGAATTTAAAGAGGAGCAGATAGACAAAAAACAAACAAATAAACAGACAAAGAAGGGCGTCGTCGTTCAACCACATTCAGGAGACGTTACAGGTGTCTTATTTTTCAGACTTTAAGTAATTTGATCTGACCCTGAACGTCCGACTGTCAGGTACTCGGTTCAGATCGAGTCTTAAATAAAACGAACCGGTCGTGTCACAAATGTCAAAGATTTTGAGTCTACAGGAGTCTACCCTCGAAATAGGAGGTCAAACGGGCTCGACGATTATGAGACATAACATAAAAAGGTAACGGAGTTTACATTATAACTTTTTACTTACGGATTAGTTAGTTGGTGGGTAGAGTTCTTGTTCTTGTAATGATTGTGTAAATAGAAACGAATACAGACGGAGAGAAGAGAATAAGGGAACGGAGGGGAGGTCTCCATTAGTGACAGAAGTCAAAAGAATTATTGAGTAAATGAAAAATTTTCGTCAAATTTTTTATCAAAATCGTGGTTCATAATGGATCATTATATAATAAAGAAAAAACAAAGATTGAAATTTTTGTTAATACATAAGATGTTTTAAAAGATATTGAACGCAAAAGTGAGTCGTAAGATTAAAAATAGGTGCACAACGTCTACATCAGGCAATAAAAGTAAGGTCAGAAGACGACTACCTGTAAACATATTAAAGGTAACGAACGATAGTACTTCTCACAGTAATACTTGTAGGAAAATAGGTAGAAGACCACGAGTAAACGTTCTTAAAGAGACTCCATATAGAACCTCATCCTAATAACCCAGTGTCTCATATGTTACAAGTAAAAAAACTCTATTACTGTTTGAAAAATAAAGATAGTCGTCATATGTTCACGAGGGCAACTAAGTGTACGAAAGGTAAACCTTAGTAGTCTAAAGAATTAAAACGGTCAGATCACCAATATTTAGAGTAACACCAAAATTAAACTTGATAGGAATAATGTTTACCCTAACCGTAAAAAAAGAGAAGGGGAACCAGTAAACACAAAGGAGAAGACACTTCACGGAAAAGGATAGAAAACGGGTGAAAAGATGACCTAAGAAACTTCCAAAAAAGAAATAACAAAACTCACACAAGAAATGTATAGGACTTTGATTCGGAAACAACAATATACACAACGTTACTAGAAAAGAGTTTCTAACTCTTTTCACCAAACTGAAAAAGAAGAGATATTACAGAAATTTCTTTGTCAAAGAATTAAATTTTTCTTGTATAAATAACTTCATATTGAATACATATTTTGTACGTAATTTTTGAAAACTCTAAAACTAACCGTAACGTAATTTAGATTTTTAATAAAATCCTTTTCACCTGTAGAAATGTTATAACGAAGAAGGATGGGTACTTTTGTCATATGAAGAGGTAAGTTACATAAAGTTATTTCAAAATAGTATAAAAAAGGTATGACAAATATCTATATATGATCTACAAAAGAACCCATATAATATGAAAAACAATAGTTCTAAAATACCACCGAGTCTCCAATTTCACAGACGGACGTTACGTCCTCAGGACCCAAAGTAGGGACCCATCCCTTCTAGGGGACCTCTTCCTTTACCGTTGTGTGAGGTCATACGAACGGACCTCTTAGGGTACCTACCTCCTCGGACCACCCGATGTCAGGTACCTCAGTGTTTCTCAGTCTGTGCTGACTCGTTGAAGTGAAAGTGAAATAACTTCATGTCAACTAAATGTCACAATGTCCACATATCGTTTTACTAAGTCAACATGTACATATCTATCTATCCATAAGAAGTCTAGATAAATGTAATATTCAATGACAGTTCTAAAATTAAAATCGGTAGGACCATCCACAAAAAGTTAACAGAGTAAGACCAAAATGCAAAGTACAGGGACAACTTTTTAAAATAACCTGTGGAAAAGTACAAGAGTAACCGGTAGGTTTATGTAACAAAACACTTTACAGACAAGATCAGAAAACGAGTTGAAAATTTTGTCAAACAGAGAGAGAATAACTAAACATTCTCGAGAAATACATAAGACCTAAACTCAGGAAACGGTCTATACACATAAAACTTATAGAAGAGTGTCAGAAACTGAACGTAAAAATAAAATTATGACACAAAATTATTTGTACTGAAAAATTAAATCTACTTCAGGTTAAATAGTCAAAAAATTACGAATCACGAAAACCAGTACAAATTCTTTAGAACGGATGGGGTTCTTACACTTCTAAAAAGAGATTACAAAAGAAGATCTATCAAAATCGAAAGTACAAATCCAGACACTGAATAGATCCAAAACATATATCTTCTTTAGAATTTCAAAACAAAAAAAAGGGGTATTTTTATAAAAAGAAGTAATTTTTTGAATTGAAAGAATGAACTTAACGACACCATAGAAACAACTTTTAGTTCACTCACATAAACACACTCAGACAAAGACCCCAGATAAGAGACAACGTAACTAGATAAACAGATAAAAATACGGTCATAGTGTAATAGAATTAAATGACATCGAAATAATACTTTCACTTTCACAATCAGTCAGTCAGTATAGGTTGAGAAACACTGGGGTGTGGGTGTCTGACATCGGACGGTCTGGGGAGACAGGTACTTTAAAGGGTCCGTTCTTATGACTTCACCCATCGGTAAGGAAAGAGGTATCTTCTCCCAAAAAAAGAATGTTCAAAATAAATAAATAGATAAAAAAACCGATTACATCGAAAATGATATTTAGAATTTTTACATCACTAAATTCAAGAGGTTGAAAAAATGAAAAGAAATTTTAATAGAACCGATAAGATCCAGGAAATATAGAGATATGCTTAAAATCTTAGTCGATTTTAAGAACGACTTAAAAATAACTCTAATATAACTTAAATTTCTAATTAAATTCTTTTTGTCTGAAGAAAGATTATAACTTAAAAGAATAGGTACTTTTTACTATAGAGATAAATCAATCCGAAAGATTTGTTATACAGAAAATTGTTTCATAATCAAAAGAAGTATGTCCAGAACAGTCAGAAATAATCTAAATAAAGATACACGGAATATCTAAAACAACGATAATATTTACGAAAGAATATATTTCTTTAACACAATTAATGTAAAATATTAATAAAAACCAAGTATCTTTACATCAACTTAATTAATATCAATAAGTAGAACGATTTGAGAGAAAAAAAGTCAATATTGTTAAACACGTAAAAGAAAAACCGAAAAGATTCATCTGTTAGTACAGTAGAAATTTACTTGAAACAAAAGAAGAAAAGGTTACTAAAGAAAGAAGGTAAAGAAAAAGAACGGGATAACACGAACCGATCCCCAGATAACGTTACGATTTGTCATTACCCCTATTACCGATAGGAACAGAACAAAGACTAAAATCTCCCTCATGTAAAGTACAAAATGGTAATTTTAACTAAAAACCGACATTCCAAAATTTTCTATGAGATAGTTCAATTCCGCGAAGGGACCACCGAGTCGACCATTTCTTAGACGGGTGTTGCGCCCTCTGTACCCAAACTAGGGACCTAACCCTTCTAGGGGACCTCTTCCCTTGCCGGTGGGTAAGGTCATAAGACCGAACATCTTAAGGTACCTGACATATCAGATACCCCAACGTTTTCTCAGTCTGTGTCGACTCGACTCGTTGAAAGTGAAGTGAAGGAGTTCAATTCCTTCTAAGGAAGATAACCATTGACGGTCCGGAAACCAAAATGTTACTCACTTACAACCTAAAATAGGATACTAAAAAAAAAAAACAAAAACGAAAATGACTCAACCATTACAAAAAAGGAGGAAATTATAACAGTAACTCCATTTAGTGTAAATTTCTAAAAGTAGTAGAATTTGGTGGAAGTATAAAAATCCTATTAAGGTTGAGAAAGTACTACCTAAGAGAAAGAATACGTGACGACCTTAAGTAAACACCGTAGTTAATAGATAACGACGTATTATCTAGTTGGGGTTTGAATTACTGAATTTTGTTGGTGGAAAAAAAGGGGGAGTCTCACGATACCTACCAATTAAACCTGACTCGAATCGACGCATAACTCGAAGGGACCATCGAGTCTCCAATTTCGAGGACGGACGTTACGTCCTCTGGTCCCTAGTTAGGGACCCAACCCTTCTAAGGAGACCTCGTTCTTTACCGTTGGGTGAGGTCATAAGAACGGACCTCTTAGGGTACCTGCCTCCTCGGACCACCCGATGTCAGGTCTCCCAGCGTTTCTCAGCCTGTGCTGGCTCGCTGAAGTGAAAGTGAAAGTGAAATCGACCCGTAAGAAGACGATCAAGACGCACCGGAGTGAATACACCGGTGTCAATGGACCACCGACTTTTCGTGACTACCAGTTCCTACCACTATAAGTACCGACACCCAACAATCCAACGGACAACACTATGAAACCAAGAGTAGGTATACCGAAGAGGTAGTGTACCTTTATAGTAAGATTCACCCGTTCTCTCCTGCGAAATTCAAAGAACTCCATATCAGAGTTTTTAGTGCAGTACGACGAAGACAGTGTAAGATAAGTAGAAGCATTCAGTGCCCGGTCGGGTCTATGTTTCTCACTTCTTTATCTAAGGAAGAATTACCGTCCTCGACATTTATCAAACACCGATAATTCCGATAGATTTTAGATAATGTCAAACGATCATAAAACAAACCTCAAAAACGTGAAGCGTATTCTCTCTAACCGGGTATTAAAAGGAAAGAGTATAACAGATACACATCGAATTCTTAGTTCCTTTCCCAAACTTTCAAAAACAAAAGATAAAAAACCTTCTCAAACCTAGTCAGTAGATCACGAACTTTCTAGACAAGGAACTGATATTTTGACAAAACCGGAACACACAAAAACAAATACCTTTCTAATTGATGACTAAGGTAAAGAAATTATCCTGGTAAGTCTGAAAGATAAAGAAGATCTAAGTCAAAACCATTCAGTATATATATGTATAAAAAAATTTTATTAAATAGAGAATACAAAGGTAAAAATTTTAATGACCGCAATACAATATCTCTCGTACTAGAGAGGTCAGCGGAAAACGAGAAAGATATCAATCTAGGTGAAAAAGTAGGATGAAAATAACCGTGCAGTGAAAATAGTTTCAAAACAGACAAAATAACCGGACAGAGAACCGTAATAACTAGGATAAAATACGACAACGATGATGTAACTAAAGACGAAAATAGAAATACTATGGGAAAAAAAGATAAAAGAAACCCAAACAAAACAACTAGAAAATAGATTGGAAAATTCAACCGTATCCAGTAATTAAGAGTTAATTTTTTAAAAGTTATATTCGTAAAATTTCAATATTTAATAGGAACTCTATGTAAAACTGGTAGAGGATGTTCAAAACAACTCATCATAAAAGTAATAACAACAATATTTTATAGAAATTTAAAGGTATTACTAAAGAAGAAACTAGTGGTTCAGATAAACCTTCCCATAAAAATTTAAAGATTTATATACCTAAAAAAAATTTTTAAACTTTATATGTATGTCTTTTCATATATTTTGTATAGACATGTTACATTACTTATTAATCCTTCGTTTGTGAGTGCATTGATGAGATCCAATTTTTTTTTTTCATGGTGGTTTCGGTCTTGGGGGTACCCAGGGAGGGGTGAGTGTCGGGAGACGACTATCTCTCCTGATGAAAGGACTGAAAGTTCCAGTCAAAGGGACTATGGTGTAGATGCACATAGAGATTTGTTATAGTCAATCAAAATGGACAAAATTTAATATATACTTACGTTGGTAATACATATATTCAAAAAACACAGAAGTAAGAAAGTGAACCGTAAGAAACACTCCAAGTAGACATAACAACCCACTTGATGTCAGACAAATAAAAATAACAACATATATATTTATATGGTATCTAAGCAATAAGTCAGATAACACTTTTCCCCGAAGACCAAACAAAGGATACTAGAGAGACTATCTCTAATAGACTTCATACAATGTAAAACGGAATACCTGACTAGATATCGGTCAAAAACATTACAAGATTCATCCCGACTCCCTTTTTTTCCCAAACTTTCTAAACCACACATCAAATACTTATAAAGATAAGGGATAACAAAATTTTGGTCTGACGGGGTAAAAAACAAACAAAGAAAACCAAAAAAAAAAAAGTGATAGACGGACTGGAGACATCTAACTCAAACAGTGAAACCTTTGGTAAGTCCCATTTAGAAAAGATCCTATAAAAGATATAATTCTGTCGGAACTAAACTCAACGTTGTCTCACTACTGACGATTTATCGTCCTTATTGAAGGATTGATAAAGTTCACCTTACAAGGTCTATACCCATCATCCCTCCCCCTCTTCCGGACTTCCCGGAAAACGACACCCTTTCACTTCTCGGACCCCCCTTCTACTAACTTTGAACCAGAAACGTACTTCTAAGAATTGAACTAAGATCCTAGTCCCAAGGACAGTGGGTGGTCGACCGGGAAACCTGGTGAGTCGGTGACCATACGAAAGGTTCAGACATAGGTACTCACCGTAGTTAACGAAGAACCCGACGAGTCTGGGTCGACCACTCATTTTCACCCCTCGTTTCGTCACCACCGGGGAAGAAGACGGTCAGAGTGGGGTCAGGAGTCTCGGTCGACATTTAAAACCCAGGTCTCCAGTACGCAACACAAGTTGGAACCTTTGAGGTTTTACGGAAATACGTTTACTCTCTAGACTTAAGTTCGGAAATACGTTTACTCTCTAGACTTAAGTTCTGAAACCATGAGAGGAAGGTTTCTTCCTCTTATGTCCTGTCTTTCTCCGAGAGGTCCAAGGGGAAGTAGTCTCTCCCCCTGTCAATGGAAGTTGTACGGAACAGTAGTTCTACTCCGAAACCCTCGAGTCTCACTTAGGAGACAGGAAAGGTAAGTGGCCTTTGTCTTGACACTGTAACCGGGGGTCGGAAAGAGGTATGTTGGGGAGTCCCGAGACAATGGGTCCGAAGATTCAAGAAGTCGCCGAGAAGAGTCTGCGGCGGGAGGAAGGGACAAGGGGTCACGGGCGGGAGTCCTTACCGCAGTGTCCGTGGACGTCGAACCCTTGGACTAGGTCCACCTCCCCCACCCCCTCCGTCGAGACTCGCGGAAACAGACCGAAATCGACCTGTGGAGTGCGGAGGAAAACACAACCGTCCCTTAAACAGGGTCAGAAGACGGCGACTGGAGTCGGTTTCCATTCAAACCCCCTAAGTCTCGGAGAGTTTCCGGACCTACGCCCCCTCCGTTACCCTGACCCGGTCCTTAAAACATCGGAGTTCCCAGAGACGTTGTAACGTGGGGAATTGCAAAAAACTAGTTTCTGGAGGTTTATAGGAAGAGAAACTTGACGTTTCTCAAGGAGAAGAAGAGTAACCCGTCCCTTCCGTTTCTTCCAAGGGCCATCGAGGTACCCTACTCCTTCTTTAATCCCTTTCTTTTCCTCATAGATCTGGGGGTCCCACAGACAACTCATTCTCGGACCTCCAACTACCGACAACAGTCCCAGCCTTCCAACCGACGACATGTTAGAATCCCTCTCTGACACTGGTTCCTGGTTACCCCTCACCGGGATTCTTCTCCACTCGCACCCGTCAGCTCGGGGATCCCCTCTCCCGTCCCCACCTTCCGTACATCAAGTTCCTACCTCCACCTCCGACCCTCGGAAGTCGCAGACACTTTTACTCGTACGGCTTAGTCGTGGACAAACAAACCGAGGACGTCGGTTTCGGACTAATCTCACCCAGTCGGGAGACTCTGTCACACCCACACACTCGACCCTTACCCGGGAAATTCTATAGTTCGAGACTAAACACCAGGACTTTTAGAGATCGACTGTGTAGGAGGACCGAGACCCAAACCCTAATCGAGTACCCTACCCCGACTACTTTAGGGTCCTTTAAGTCAGGAATAACCGCCATCCGGGTCTCCGGGAAAGGTGTGTCGTCTCTCCCAGCATGTGTCCCGAGAACAAAACACCCCCTTTTTGCAGGAGAACCTCTCGGGTGGTGTGGGGTATAGTAAAGGCAACCCTTCGTCGTACTTTCTCTAACCAGGACCTAATCCCTCCTCCCCCCTCAGACATAAATAGCCCCTCCTCGGACCTCAAAGAGAGTATATATCTCCCCGGACCCTTTGACATCACTGGTATCGGTCCTTTAGCGTCCTCCATCCCCCACCCTCGGAGAAGAAAAATTCAGGAGGAAGGGAACAAAGGTAGGAAGAGAGTCAGAAGGGGGCATAGAGGTAAAAGAGAGGGGACCAATACCGTGGAAACAGGTGGTAATAGAGACCCTCATAGAACAAGAAAAGGTCGAGATCGAGGTAGAGAAGTGGACAAGAAAAAGAGAGACGTCGACATCGGTTGACCTTCCCTCGAGTCCATGGACCCGTCCGAGGAGGGACGCTGCCTGTGAGTCGAACTAGAACCCGTACTGGCCTTTCCGGTTCCATCCGCAGTCCCCTCGCCCTTCGACCCCTGGGGGACGGGAGGGGTCAAGGGAAGGAGAGGTGGAGTGGTAGACGGGGGGAGGGGTCGAAGGGGGTCATCCGTCTCTGTGTCCCGTTACCAAGTTCAAAATTCCCTTGCGTAATACAGAGAGTCCGAGGGAGGGATACAGGGTCATTTAGAGGAAAGGAGACGAAAGGGGTACGGAGATCGAATCGTCGGTCGACATCTGTCGACCTTCTTCTCTTCCCGGTCCTTGGAGTCTTCGATTCCTCACGGGATCGGGAGGGAGAGAAATCCGGGGTGTATCGATTCTCCACCCGTCGTCTTTAGCATCGGTAACCTGTATTGCTACTATTATTAATGTCGTTGTGAAAAATGAAGAAGTCTCTCATAATCCCAAACGTTTCACGAAAATGTGAGTATTAAAATACCCGCCTATATCGTCGACTTCCTGAACTTTAATCTGGTGTCCGTCTCACCTTCGGTCCTCACATACTAATACCTTCGCGTGTGTGTCGCGTGTGCACCCCGACACACGTTAAGACTGGGGTCCTTCTACTTCCGTGTAACGAGAGAAGGAATAATGGTTGGGAGTCCGAGACCACTTTGACCCTCGAGACGGATGACGAACTTAAGTAAAGATGAAAGAAGTAAATGACCGTCTTACTCGGCAGGGGGAAAAGGAGAGGACCGAATGGGTTCATACGTACATAAAAGGGTGGCCCCATCGAAGACTTGTAACTCTCTTTGGGGTCTGCTCTGTAGTAGTCCTAGTGGACCTTTATGGTGCCCAAAGAGGGGTCATTCCAAGAGTGGACGGGTGTCACGGACCCGGGAGAAGAGACAGTCAGAAAATCGGTCCTAAGAGGAAGGAGACCCATCCGTCCCTCCCGTCTTTACTTTGGTCCAAGAATCGTGGAAGAGTGGCGTCCGACATCACTCTTCGACTTCGTACTCTAGTCCGTCAGACTCTGTTCTCGTTCGACCCGTGTTGACTCCGAGGAAGAGCGGAGAACCACCCCTCGTCTCGAGAGATCCCTCGTTTCTCACTCTGGAACCCAGACCCCGGGGAGTGGGGCGTCCGAGAGTCACGTCCCGTCCTCTCAGACTACCGTCTTAGTGGAAGAAAAGGACGTTACACTTACTCTCCCCTTCGGCTACGACATCCCCGGCAGGCCTAGGGTCAACCAAACGTAAACGGGTGAGAACCGGACCGTCAAACCACTCCCCTACTTCCCCTTTCACCCGTCTCTGCTCGGGTCTCGTCGTCGCCCTTCCTGATCGTAGTAGTCCTGTAACAGGGACGGCGGAAAGGAGTGGTCCCGAGACCAGGACAGGTGAACAAAGGGAGAAACAGTAGAGAACCAAGTAGAACGAGGGTGGGGGTACTCACACACAAGAACTCAGTGATTTAGAGAAGGAAAGGGGAGGAGGATCTAGTCCTACCCCCGGTATTCGTCCATTTGTGGTCTCCACACCGACCTCTCTTCGAGTCAGTTCGTAACTTTCTTCCTTCATCGAATAAAAAAGAATGAACTGCTCGCTACATCTCAACTGTTGTTGTGAAAGTGTCTCGAGTAGAGTAGAGTAAAAAAATTTTTAAGTAAAAACTGACACGACTCAGAAGTGACGATGTACACCCGAAAAAGATCAACGCTTCTCGTCCCCGCTGAGAGATCAACACCATGCGCCCGAAGCGTAACACCGCGGAAGGGACCGCCTCGTGTCCGAGACCCGTGTGTCCGAGTCATCAGCACTGAACGACCAAGATCCCACGAGCCCGAAGTCATGAACACCGTGCCCCCGTACCCGAATCAACGAGTCTCCGCATACCCTATAAGGACCTGGTCCCTACCTTGGGCACAGGGGATGTGACCGTCCGCCTAAGAATGGGTGACGAGGTGGTCCCTTCAGGTAGATTAAGAATATTATGAGGCCGTTTCTATTGATAAAATGAAAGGTAAAATACCGTTCTATTGAATCTCCGATTCGGGGAACGGGTTCTGGGGTGTCAATCTTTCTCCACAACGACATAATACTTGGATCTCTCAACTGATATATGACAAAGGAGACGGAGACAGTCATTTGGATCCCTTGTCAAATAAAGGAGATATGAAGAGGGTGGTAAAGAAGAAAAAATTTATAAATACATGAACCGACACGATCCAGAATCAACGCCGTACGTCCTAGAAAATTGACACCGTAAGTTTGACACCCTAGATCAAGGGGTTGGTCCCTAACTTGGGTCCGGGGGACGTGACCCTCGTTCCTCAGAATCGGTAACCTGGTGGTCCGTTCAGGGGCAGAAGGTGGTAAAGACTACCTAATTAGTAAGGGAGGTGTTATGTGTTCCAGGTTTTATTATCATTCTTTTTGTTTGGAGAATCGATGGTGTCCTGAACCCGTTGTCCATAGGGACACCGAAAGAGACGAGTAGATGAACTGTTCTGGGACTGTTGGTCCAAGAAGAGACCCTACCGGAGGGATGGGGACTTTACACCCCCTTAATAGACAGTTCAAGCCCGTAGGGTCCACCGGGATCACCATTTCTTGGACGGACGGTCACGTCCTCTGTATTCTCTGTGTCCTCTGTACCCAAGCTAGGGACCCAACCCTTCTAGGGGACCTCTTCCTTTACCGTTGGGTGAGGTCATAAGAACGGACCCATGAGGGTCCCTGTCTTCTCGGACAGTCCGATGTCAACTACTCCAGTGTTTCTCAGCCTGCGCTGACTCGTACGTCCGTGAAGAGACAGTTTAATTTATTCGACTTCTTCCCCACCAATGAAAATCTAAGACCGTCTTTAATTATAGCCGAAAACAAAAACACATAGATTTTTTTTATTAAAGTCTTTTAGACCCTCCGTAGTGACCTATCTTCCTTGTCCTGACCCTACTTTTACCAAACCTTCTTTCCAGTCCCCTACGGTTTCGTTTTCCTTTTCCCAAGTGATACGGGCTCCTATGTCTTTCACCTTTAATTCAGTTCGACGTCCGGATCGGGTGATTTTCGTGTCCACAAGAATTTCCATCTGACTAAGGGAAATGGGTGAGGGATTCAGGGGAAGAATGATAAGTGGAGAATTCTCCTTCTTCTCCTTCCCATTCTCCCTTCCATTGTTTCTCGTTTACCCACCTTTCAAATAACTTCTGACCCCACTCTTCGTCTTCTCCCAATACTCTAATCCAGGAGATGAAAGTATATCTCTGGAAGATTTAACTCAAATCCCTGACTCTAGGGAGTGTCTTGAGACCCTAAGTCCAGGATCCAAATGACGTATAGGTCTGACCTCAAACCGGGAAATTCTAAGGTAGGAATCGAACGTTGTGGGAGGATGGGATCCGGACCCTCTTTTCGGCTCCAGAGTCGGATGGGGAGCAGAGACCCGGGGATCACCCGCCTCGGAACGCCGATCCTAAGACCGAAGACCGTCAGACAAAAATTTAAATCATGTAAGGAGTCGGGACCGGCGGGTGACCCCCCTCCATTCAGACCCCCTTACCCATATCCTTGAAGTTCTGACGACGAAACCCCCCTCAAGGATCCCGGAAGGACATCCAGAGGGGACGTCCACGTTGGGACCTCTCCAGTCGGAGGGACTACCGGGACCCTTCAGGAAAGACGAAAGATCAAAGGTAAGTCGGATCTTGACCCGTACCAGCAAACGAGAGGAACAAAAGACCAGAAACGATATATTCCTAGGATTTGTCCCCTTACCCACTTCTTTCTCCACTTCCTCAACGATCCGTCCTCCCCTTCAGTCTCCTCGTCGCTTCCCCACTCCTCGGGTTCCTCGAGTCGGTCACCACTCCGTCACCTCGGGTTTTATCACCGTCTCCGATTTTAACCGTGGATGTTCTCACGACTCGACCCGAATTTTGGACGTCGGGCCGGGACGACGACTTCGGGACGTCCCTCGGCGACCCAGACCCAACCCGGAGGAGAGGAGGGGAGGAAGGAGGTGTGGAAACTCCTGGTCTCAGTCCCTGCTGGGACGTTTGAATTCTACGAGACAAGGTCCTGAGACACGAAAACCAACGAGGTCTCTGTCCTCCGAGACTCTCCATCTTTACTTCCCGTTACACTTACTAATATTAAGATCCCCTCCTCCGCAAAGGGGGTTTTCCACCTCCAACGGAGTCCGACCCCGTCTCAAAGGTCTTTCACACAGGGTGAGGTGGCAAGGAGGGGCACCTCGGTGACCGGAAAGAGGTCACCCCGTCCAACCGACGACCCGAAAGACCAAGACCAGATTGAACGTTGTCCGTCTTGACCCCAATCTGTGTTCCCTCCTAAGGAGTCGCAGAACCAGGGTGTTGGGGACCGGGGTCGGCAGTCACTTCCGTCTTCGTCCTCCCTTCCCCCACCCGTCTCACGTCCGGACCTTCCGGGGTCCCTCCGACCCCCGAACCCCTTCCTGAGAGAGGAGAGCCTAAGAAGGAGGTCCGGGACATTTCTTGATTTTGGGTCGGAAATCAAGGGGAAACTAAAGAGGCGGGAGAGGGGTGGGGACGGAGCTAGCATTTTCCCCCCAGACAGCCGAGACCGGACGAAACTACCCGGGGGCTTCCGGTCCTTCCTTGACTAGGCCCAAGGGATCTCTCGACCCTTGCCGACCTTAGGAGGCCGGGCGCCCAGGAAGATCTGACTACCTGACGAAACCCCCTCCTCTTCCCCTTCCCCTTCTACTTGCACCCCACTCCCGATGCCCCGCCCGGTCCCTCCCAAAATCCTTTTGACGTCGGCTCCGCCGACCCCAATCTCTGGGGGGTGGGGGGGGGGGGGGGGGGGNGCGTTTGTGTGTGTGTACGTGTGTGGCCGCGGCCTGACGGTCAGGTGCCGGGGGACATGAGCACGCTCGACGGGGAGGTGACTGGCTCCGCAGGCCAGGCCTCGCGCCGTGAGGCGGGAGGGAGGCGGGGCGGAGGGGGAAAGGACTCGAGCCCGCCCCCACCTCTGAGCCCAAACTCCTTGACCGCGACCCACGGCCCGCTCCCCTCAGTCTGAAGGACAGGGGGTCTGACTGCGCACGCCCCGTCTGGGGAGGGGGCGGGAGGGGGGTGTTATCGGCCTGCGGACCCAGGCGCGGCGTAGGAGGACCCGCGGGGAGGTAGCCTAATACAGAGCCTAGCTTAGGGAGTGTGCCCGCGCCTAGCTGGCCTCGTTTCTCGACCGGTCGTTCCACCCGAGACTTTGGGGACAGGGAGGGCGGGCGCCAGGAACCCCACGGGAAGCTAGGGGCCATGGGCACGCGCCGCGAGGGCCCAGAGGGGCGGACGAAAGACCCGCGGTTTTAGCCCGCCTCGCTACCGGCCCTTTCGCCGCCCTGCGCCACCCACCCCTGACACTCACTCACCCCTCCCCCGACCCCCTCGGCAGCTGCGCTGGGCTC
This sequence comes from Capra ibex, assembly GCA_006410555.1. Classification (NCBI taxonomy): domain Eukaryota; kingdom Metazoa; phylum Chordata; class Mammalia; order Artiodactyla; family Bovidae; genus Capra; species Capra ibex. The sequence continues at coordinate 102,280 of SJYO01025286.1, read as the reverse complement.
GGAGGCCGAGCCTCGACTAAGAGGCGACCCTAGGGCCCTCTCTCGCCTGGACCCCGACCCGACGAAGGCTAGGCCGCCCTGAGCCACAAAACCCGGCGCACTTTCTTTCAACGAGGCCATTCCCTGCCTCGCCCTTGTCCCTCCACACACACAGCGCCCCCACCCGCGCCACTTCCGAGAGCTCCTGGGGGAGAGGGTCCCAGGGTGGTCCAACGAGAGACACATGGGGGGGCGGGGGGACGTCAGCGACCGAGCCAGCAAGGGAGAAACAGGGGCGGTAGGCCGGCTCCCCACCCTCCCCCACCAAAGGGTCGAAGGAGGGTGGTGGTTGTGGTGGGCATAGTGGTGGGCACGTTCTGTTTTCAGTCGAGGAGGAGAGGAGCGTCTACCTGAAAGGTCGACACTAAGTCAAGAGGGGCGGCCACCCGCCCACTGACCCCAGTCCTGTCGAATCCCTGTCGAATGAAGGGGGGTTCGGTAGTGGGAGTCCACTTCCCTCGTCTCCAGAAACACATCGATCCTAGGAAAGAAGGTAGGAATCCTTCCAAGGACCCGTGGGGTCAAGGACTTTGTAGTCCCAGGGGGTAGGGAAAAACGGGGTGGTCGAAGGACTTTATTGGACTTTGGAAATCCGACTGGGTGAACCGTGACACGGGAGGAGGGAGGAGGGGTGGAGACGAGAATAGAGAAGTAGAACCCTGACAAGACAGTAAAGATCTCAGACCTATATATTAATCGAATCAGGGGGTTGGGATAGACCTCGAGAACCGGTGAGGAAAGGTTCATAGGAAAAAAAGACGGAACCATGGGTCCGGGTGACGGTTTCTGACACTGGAGAGGTGTGGAGTCGGGGGTCCTTTACTACTTCGACTGAACAGACACTTATTCACTCTCGACCCTCCTTCCACCACGTACGTCTGTCGTGGAGGGTCGACGGACTCCGTCGGTGTGACATGGGTAATAACCTTTCCGGTTCTGGGTCAGGTATCGACCAAATTAGAGACCGGTGAAAGGTTAGGCAAAGACGGGACCGTCCGTCGGATACGACTAGTGGTAGTGACAGAAGTCCGTACCCCCGCCGTGAGGAAGCCTCGGGAGTTTCCACTACCTTGGGAAAAGGGGGTGAAGGGAGGATCGAGGATTGGACCGGTGGATAGATCTCTGGTTCGACCCTCTCTAGGACAGGACCTTGAAAAGAAATCTCCCCGACCCTATTCTAAGACGATTGTCCTTTCGTTGACCCCCAAACCCATCCCGGATTCTGTTTGTCTTCAGGTCTCCTCACTGCCGACTTCACGCCACTTTGTCGCCCCACCGTCCGTCCGAGAAGGGTCGGGACGCGGTCCGGTCCGGGGTCGATACTTTCAGACAAATAAAAAGTTGGCAAACTCGACTCTGAGACCTCATCGCGGTTCCCCCCTCCTCTCCAAAAAACTTTGGTGCCTTTAAACCAAGGTGGGATTTTTCCTTTCGGCACCCCCGTGGCCACTCCCCGATATCTGTCCCCAAGACCCTTCCATCTATGACCCCAGGGAAAAGGCAATAACCCTCCTCGACCCCTCGGCCTATTGACCCAGGACTACGGAACACCCCCCAACGCAAACAAACAAAACAAAAACCAGTAACCCTCCTGACCCTTAGATCTTCGAACTGAAAAAGGTAGGACCCCAGGACCCCGACTAGAACCAAACCCCCACAACCCTTCGACTAACCCCCACCCCTACACCCCCCGACTCACCCATCCAGACTCTCCCGTGCCTCCGGTGACCTCCTCCCACGAACAGTCAAACCCGACCAGCCTTCCCCTCCCGGTGGAGGCCTTTTGACACCAATGTCTTCTCCCCTCAACCAAGAATCGGTTGTTTGGGACCTAGGGGAGAAGGGGGAGGGGGTTCGTGTGGTCGACAGAGGAAAGAAAAATATGACGCCACCCTTCCTCTCCCCCGGACGACCTTTACTCTATTAACTCCTTCTACCAGAGGGGACGACGGATAAACCCCCCTACGAAGTGTCGGCCAGGACTGTCGGGGGCGGGGGGTGGTAAGGAACGGAAGGAGGAGCCCTGAAGGAACTTCTTCTTGCTTAAATTCACCTTGGACGGGGAAAGAGGAAGGGTGAGAGGATCTCAGATACGTCGAGGGCGTGGCGGTGGGAACTGAGGAAAGAGAAAAGTGAGGCAAAGATAAGAAGGTCCGACAGAAGTCAGGAGGTGGGGGAGCAAGAGACGCGAGATGAAGAATGGAGGTGTCCGGGGTTTGGGGTCTCCAGGGAAAAGACAGAAAGGAGGAGACAAGGGTGGAAGGAGGAGGGGGTTTGGAATTGACAGAGGAGAGAGTCTTGTTTCTCAGGAAAGGAGGGATCTTCCTTCGTCCCTGGTCTCCTAGTCCCTACCGAGACCTCCGATCCCCCAGATGGACCTTAGATTTCCTGGGGTCGAAACCTCACACCACCATCCCCTCTCCTCTCTCTGATAAAGAAACAAGACCGACAACCTCTCCACCGACCGAAACACACGCCCTGACCCTCACCTTGACCTCTCCTCTCGACCCCCTCGGGACCTCCCTTGACCGTCACGACCGTCAGACCCTCCCTTCAACTTCTTGATCCCCCAGAGGCCTCTCCGACTCCGAAACGCCCCGTATCCTTTTCTAAGAACCCCAGAATCTCCAATCCTTTTCTCGACTCCCCCTCCCCTCTTCGTTCCTACCCCCTTCCCTCATATTACGAATTCCATCACCGGCTCACTGAGGTCCCCCAGACTACCGCGGATCTCTCCCTGCACGGACCCGACGGGCTCCCTAAAGTTCTCCCCAAGTCAGAGTCAGGGAGACCGAAAGGACCTTGGGGACTGGAACCTCAGTGCCTCCCGTCTAGACTTCCTCACTTAGGGTACACACGTGTACGGGACAGGACACACAACCACACAAACACACAACCACACCCACAGACAGACACACGGATAGGGGTCTACGAGACCCAGTGACAAAACTTACTACCAGTGGTTTCATCCCCCGAGTAACGTGAGACCTGCACTCCTTCGTCAAGGTAAAAATCGAGTCAGAAACTTCATAGTAGATTCTTGCTCTCCCTCGTCTAACCCGTACCAAGGACCTCGACCAGTCTCTTTACCGACTCTCCACGACCGACCTGGGAAGACCCAAACAAATACAGAGGAACCCCCTCCCACCCCCTCCTCGACGTCCGTCGTCGACGGGGGAGGGTTGAGTCGGCCGGACGGGACACGGTCCTCCCGTCCCTCAGGACCGTGTCGATAACAAGCGGACGTGTTTACGGGCAGACAAACGTAGTGACGGGGGGAGGTAGAGACGAACAGAAAGAGAGGACTGGGCTGTCCACACCGGACCGTCCCCCCACCCCCCCGGCCCGACCCCAAGTCCTACGGACTCGGAGGGCCAGAGGTCGGGTTGAAATAAGGGATACCGGGAGTCGCGGGGAGAAGACGAGGTGAGCACACGGGTGGGGGTGGCAGACCATCGAGTAGAAGTAAGTAGTTCGTTCGCAAATAATTCACGGAAACACACAAGTCGCTACAGAAAAACACAATACGAAGACCGAAACCACAATGGCAAAGCCAAACCGGCGGAAGAGGAGTCGGAGGACGGAAGTAGAATAGTATTTCCTTCGTTTCGGATCGACTCTGGTGAGGCTCGGGAGAAGAGTCAGGGTACCGGTCCTTGGGGGAGAGAGTAAGGGTCGGGATCTTGGGTAGGGAGTCCTAAGTACCGGGAAACGTCGGATACTAAGATTTGGGGACGATAGGTCCCAGATTCGGTGTCTACTGAACTTTGGCTCATCTTGGAAGGTCCCTGGAAGACCGGTGGTTCGTGCCGGACCTGTCTCTGACATGGTGGAACCCCTTCTCCGACGACGGGGAACCGGACTCGTCACCAGTAAGAGTCGTAGTACACTGAAGAGGTCTCCAGAACCAAACCTGTATGGACTACCTCCTTGTTCCTGTGACTGTCGAATCCGAGACCTCTCCGCGAGCGAGGAGACCCAGTCGAGGTGGTAGGAGACGACGGACGAACCCTCATGTCCTTCGGTTTCAGGACCGAAACCGTAAGGAACCGGAAACGTATGCAGTGACAAAAGGAGTAGAGAGCCGGACCCTCTGATTCGTGTCTCCTTCCCCTCTGACGGACACACAAACTCGGTCGTCGGAGTTACGGGAGACGGTAAACGGATCAGAAAGAGGTTTTACTGGTTTCAGACCCTACGTGATGTCACCCTTCCTTTCAGAAGAAGACTGAAAGTCTCCTATGGTAGACTCGGATTTAAGTTTCCTTAATCCTCACTTCAAGACCCTCCTCCCTCCTTTCTTATTGTTCTCTCCTCCTCTGGTCTTAAGGGACCACCAGGTCACCAATTCTGAGGTGCGAAGGTCCCGTGTCCCTTGTCCAAGTTAGGGACCAGTCCCTTGATTCTAAAGTGTTCACGTACCGAGTCGGTTTCTCTCTCTTTCTCTCCTCCGCCTTCCCCTCTGACTTTCGAGACTTCGACACTATTTCTTACTCCCCGAGGGATCTCGTCCCCATTCCCACGACGATCCTGGGGAACAGAACCACAGAGCGGTAGGCAGGTGGGAAGAAATGAAGGGAAGGAGGGTTCGTATGCGACTCACGGACAATGAAAGGTCGGCAACACGAACCACGAAGGGGCACGAAATAAGTGAACTAGGAACTACCTCGTCACCGCCTCTACGTCCGACACACCGTCCTGGAAGACACTCCCAAACATTCTTTCGTCCTGAGACCTGTGACTTGTCATATCCTGACTTCCTTCCCGGAGACTCAAACGTTCACCCACAACACCTGACCCCTCGTTACCCAGGAAAAGAACCACCTGTCTACCCCAGCACTCCACTTCCCGACAGGACGACCGACCACCCGTCCGTCCATTGCCCACTAGAATTCTTATGAACCTTTCTCATCCTGTCTCTTTGTGTGTGCCGGTAGCTGAACCTCGTCCGTCGGGACCCCACGTCCGGGATACAGGAAGAACGGAGTGGTCGGACTCGGGAACCCCTCCCACGTCTGACGGAGGTCCTGTTATCGTGATCCGTCACGGTCCCGGCGAGTGACGACCCGTCACAGACAACCCTACACGACGACGACACCGACGACGGGCGACGACCGGGTGGATCTGTCCCCCAGGGAACCTCTCTCCCACTCACAACTCTCCACCTCCTCTGACCCGGGAACCTCGGTCTCTCCCTTCCAGGTGTTCTCAGGGACAGGAGACCGACGGGGTCAGGAGAGCGGGAGAAAGGGGCGGAGAAAGGGTCCACTCACGAGGACCTCCGGACTCCCGTCTTCCGTCTCCCGTCTCCAGCCCCCTCCTCTCCCCTCAACATCGCCGCGACGGCACCTAGACGTCCCGACGGGCAAAACCTGAACTGGAACGAAGTCTATACAGTAAAAAATTTTTTTATATCAACTAAATGGTATAATATAAGTAAAATCACGAAAATGTCCAATACATACGAGGTAATTTCAACAATATTCTATTACCGATATTGAGGGGCACGATACGTTATGTAGGAGCGAAGAACAGACAAAGCGAAAAACCAAAAATCAGTACGACACTCCTAAAATCAAGGGGTTGGTCCCTGACTTGGGAGTCGTTACTTTAACGTCTCAGGATTGCTGACCTGGTGATCCCTTAAGGGACGAATAGATAGAATATGTGTCATCAAACATAGAGAATTAGGGTATGGGGATTAAAAGGGGAGGGGTACAACGAGAAAAATTATGTCAGTGCCAAAAAACAAACGAATGAAAATTAAGTTTGTATTGTCAAGGAGTTTGAAAAGACAAACACCCTCCCGTCCACTCCTCTTCTCTTCCGTCTCGCATCTCGTCACTCGACAAACCTGAACCTAAAACTCCAAGATACCACCACCACCACCAAATCAACGATTCAGAACAGAATCGTTGGGGTACCTACACCGGACCGTCCGAGGAGACAGGTACCCTAAAGGGTCCGTTCTTATGATCTCACCCAACGGTAAAGGAAGAGGTCCCCCAGAAGGACTGGGTCCTTAGCTTGGACCCAGAGGACGTAACGTCCGTCTGAGAAATGGCTGACTCGATACTCCCTTTAGAGGGTCCAAGATATTCCGGTAAAATAAGTCTCCTCCTAATCTAAAGGATTTCTCGATATTAAACCTCGACCCGTGTACCACCAATCTGGTTTCTCTCTTAAAAGATCGCCGGGTCTATCCATCCATAGTCTTTTCTTTTTCCCTCCAATCTCACTCTCCAACCACTCGAAGGAACTGTTCCGGATCCTCCTCCCCTCCCTCTCCGGTTCTCGTCGTCTCCTCTTCGTTCCCACCCTTTCTCCACCCTCCGGTCCCTACCCTTCCTCTCCCACAATACCCTTCTCGTCCTCCGACCCTCCCCTCCTCTTTCCCTTTTACCCACTAACCACCCCGTACTGGAGTTCTCGAGGTCCGAGACAAGTGGTAGTCTGTGTGGACCCTGAAGACTCCCAACGGCCCTCTCTCTCCCTAGAACCCCGTGGTCCGTCGGGACTCTAGGAGCCCGTGGTGTCAGGTCACGGGAGACCGGGGACACGACAACTGAGTATGGTAGGGAAGTGTGAAGGGAAAAGGTGGGAGTGGGGTTCGGTCACGCAGAGAAGGGGAGGGGGTGGAGGATTGACTATCTCACTGAAGTCGACTCTCAGTCCTGACCCGGGGAGTGGGGGTTCAGGTCTGACGCCTAGGAGGAGACTCAAAGCTAACCGACAGGGTCCCGGGGCTATCGCAGTAGACTGAACCCCGAGTAGTGGGAGCCGGTAGTCCTAGAGCGAGAAGTGAGAAGCCAAAGACTCTCTCCGTCCCTCCGGAACGGTCCTCACCAGAACGGTAGAGACGAATGACGAGAGTCAAGAGATTCTCACCTCCCTTTTAGGTCCCTAGACTCCACTGGTGACTCCTCAGGGCCTTACCCACATTTCATGCCACAGGGTAGCAGAGTAGAGGAGTCCAAGTCCCTTTCAAGCCCCCGGAACTCCTTCCTGTCTTTTCTCCAGTCCCTCTTCTTGAACTGGACGTCTCCACCCTCAGCCCCACACTTCGTCCTCTACTCTTTCGACTACCCTTTACGGACGAAGACTCCAACACGCCTGCTCGGGTCTCTCACGGGGTCGGTCTGTCTCGTCCCGTCCTCCTTGACTGTGACGTCGACGCTGTCTCCCACCTACGGTCTTTCCTGAAGGATCTGATTGACCCACTCCTCCTTCTTCCCTCGTTAGGATCCTAAACCTCCCCGCGCACTCCTCCTATTTTCAATTTGACGTCTTCTCTGAAGGACGGTCCTTACTCTGGAACTACCGGTTCAAAGGAAAGAATTTCTAGGACCTCTTCTGTTCACTTCTCTAACTTTGGTCCGAGGAGGAGGGACTCCAATCGTCCCCTGTACGACGGAGGACGTCTCTCCGGGACACAGGGACCCGACTCGTCTGCACCTCCGGAGATTCCAAACCCTAGGACTGGAGGACAACTCCCACCGTCACCTCCGTAGGACGGGGGAAGTCGGTTAGACTACTCCCCTAGAGGACGGGGGGGTGACACTGACGGTGACGGTGTCTCTGTCGCCGAGGTGGTGGCCAACAGTACCAATATTCTCCTCGATTGAGGGTATCTAAACTTTCGCGACCACTCGACCGTGGAAGACGAAACGGACGAGAGGGGAGGAGAGACGCGTAGAAGAGGGCCGTGTCTCTTCTCTCATGTCGTCGAACCCCCGCTCGTCTCGATCTCGGCCCTCCACCTCACTCCTGCGCCTCCAGATCTCGGCACCTCTACTCGCCGTTGTCCTCCGTTGGGTCGGCGTCCCCGGTCCATCCAGTCCCCGGTCGAGCCGGGAACCCCTACCGGTCCGTGAGGACCTGTCGATGGAGACCGTGCGACGCCGTCCGAGACGAAGTCCTTCACCACACAAAGACCGTTGGGGTCCTTCCGCAACGAGCGAGTGGAGACCGAGAGACCTGAAGAGTCCGTGGGACCGTAGGAGGTCGGAGTGAAGGACAGAGAGAGCGGGGAGACGTCTGGGCCCTTTTCCTCTTCTACTTCCTTCGGTTCCTGCGCGCGATGTGGTTACCCGTGGAGAAGTGGTGGTAGAGGCAAAGCCCGTACTGGTACACGATACGGACATTGTTCTCGTAGTGTCGGTTCCTTCGGGAGTAGACGGGTTCATTCAAGAAACCTGGGACTTACAGTGAGACGGAGTCACGCGACACTGGGACCAGGAAGGTAGACAGGAAAGACGGGATATAAGTATTCCGAGTGAGAGACTCAGGGTTTACGGTCCCGACCTACGAACTAGGGAAAGAGGGAAAGGAATGCAGATCCTTATCACCGCCAGTCTTATACCATACTCGTCCTGAGCCACCCCCCCCCGCCCCTCCGGTCCCACCGAGAGGAACGTCGACAGCAGGCGACCCGTAGGGGGTCGAGGGGCTTGTCGACGACTTCCAGTCTCTTGACTAACCGCTTCCTCTTCCTTACAACACACAGACCCCTCCCCCCAACCTATCCCCTCGACCTACCCTCCGACGGTCGGAACGTCGACGAGACGGCTAGAAGGACCCGGCTTGACCCACAAGTCCTGAAGTCCCAGGGGAACGGGGGAGGGAAAGACAACTGATCCACCTCCGACTTTAGAGATTTAGAGACTTCCTAATCCCTATTCCTGTGAGTAGAGTTTAAAGATCAGGCCGACTATGCATCACTCTTTCTCTCCTATACCATCGTTACACATATAACTCCCTTATCGCCAATCTTGAGGACTGGAAGTCGGTGTAGAGTCCTATCGGGACATAATTCATGTTCGGTTCTAAAGAAGGAAGGGGTTCTACGGACATGTCTCCCGAGGGTGGGACAGGTGGGTAGGTGGGGGTCTAAATACCGTTTCTCGACGAAGACCAAACTCGTCGTGCCGGGTGACGCCTTGTCTCCTCGTTTTCGAAATCGAAGATTTAGAGATACCTTGGACCGTCCCTTGGGGTCTGTCTTGGTCACTCCGGAGGGAGGGAGGAGTGACAAGTTGAACTCAAATACTCCCACTCCTCCCTTGGGGTTAGATCTAGGGAGATCTCTGGACTGTTTTAGGGGTTAGACCTTCGAGCAACGGTCCCCTTGACCCCTCCGCCCGTCGTTCGCGATAAAACTCTCGTCCACCTTTCGCCTCCAAGCTAGGTCTCTGTGACCCACGACCTCCAGCTCCTCTCGAGGTCGCCCCACCCGCGTCGGGGTCGGGGGTGAAGACAGACGGGGAGACGGGGTGGGACGAGCGGAACATAAACACCTTCATTCGGACTACGACCCATAACAGACTTCCTCAATCGTCTCAAAGGCCACAACAACCTACCCCCTCCCCTTCGACCTCGGTCGGTTCCCGACTCCCGTCTAGTCCCTCTCCCTGTCTGTCGGCCGTCAGGGTCGCGGGTCCGTACCGATGGGGAGGAGCGGAGAAGAGAGGATGGGGTGCCGTTCCACCCCACCCACTACTCCCTCTTCGTCTACCTCACACCCTCGACACCCAAACGGAATGAACCTCGTGTTCTGAGGGGCCCGGGCCTTCCCTCTGACCTCAGTATCGTTCGTATCGACTCGTCATGTCTTCCGTCCGTCCGCACCGGCCGTCCCTGTTCCGTACCGGTCAGGGTCGAGACGACGACCTAGGTAGTCGGAAACGCAACGAATCCGGGTCGGTCCCAAGTGGCCGTCTGTGCACCGAGGTGCATCTTGGGTCTGTGGGGCCTCAATTTGAGGTCGAGACGGTGATCCCGGAGACCGTTTACTAAGTTCGAGAGGTCCTCTGCCCAAGGAGTAGACACGCTACTCCTAGCAACGTAAACGATCGTACGTGAACCACACCGGGTAAAGGAGCGACGGGTCCCCTACGAGTAAGGGGAGGGACGGGGATCGGGGGTAGGGTCGACGAGGACACGGTGGAAGACAAGGCACCCGCAGGAAAGACGGTAGACAGTAAGAGTTGGTGGAAACACGAAGAACTCGAGTAGAGACCGTCGGTCATTGGGGAAGAAGGGAGATCAGGTGGAGCGTCCAGTAGAAACTCAGTCCTGATAGGGGGAGGATACCGAATTAACACCAGGTATGGATAGGGGGGAGTGAAGTAGAGGACGAACTTCCTTCCCCCTCCGCCCTCCTCTCCCTGACCCCACACCGCTACAGGTTCCTCAGACCCCTCCCCCGCTCAGAGACTGCCACACCGGTCCCCCTGTACCCCCAGACGTACACCCACACAGGACGGGACATGGTGGGCCGGGAGGGCAGTGGGAGAGATGGGGTGGGAGGGTCGGACGTTACACTGATAGGTGTTGGCGACATTTCTGTGGGAGCGGTTGACATGGTTCCAGTTCGTCTTCCACTCTACCGTCCCTCCCGTCTCCCGACCCCCTCTCCCATCACTCACACACCATGGGAGCACGGGTAAGGCAAGTAAGGAGTGGCACACAAGGGGTTGGGGAGAGGAGAGGTGCCCCGTCGGGCTGGGAGGTGGGATCCGGAGTCCGGGGCGGCCTCCCCCGGTCGGACAACGAGACCTGTGTAGGGGAACCGTGGCCCGAGTCGGTGGGACTACGCGAATCGGTAGTTCGGTCGAAAGAGGGCTCCCCCGGTCGGTGGGTCGAGGACAGGACCCGGGTGCCTCCACTGGGAACCCACTGTCGACAAGAACCACAGAGAGAACGGGAGACAGAGTGTCGTTGTCTTTCGACGGGACGACTTCTTGTTGTGACGGAACGTCAGGCAAAGTGAAGCGTCATTCTCACTCATCACTCCCACGTCCTCGGCGGTGTCCTGGGACCGGGTGGTCCGGAGAGCCGGGTACCCGAGACGACGGGGGAACTCCAGCAAGGGACCGTATCGTGGAAGGAGGGAAGTAGACCTTCGACTACCGACGCCGTGTTCCCTCTAACTCTGGGTACCCGGACCCCCGCCCTGTCGTCTTAAGTCTACTCCAACTTCCGAACCCTACTGACCAGTAGACTCGGACGAGTGCGAAATATAATCATACTAGTCAATAAATGTACCGTGAACCCCTACAACCGTCTTCAACAATTCTCGGTTAAGTCTTTCTAGACCACACTGTCTTTCTCGCCCCACGAATCAGTCCTTTTGATCTCAGACTCAGACACGAGTCGGTGGTCGACTCAGTGGGGTCGGTTCAGAGAAGTGGTAGGACTCGACGTCAAACGAACACCCGAACACCGGCCCTTCTCTATTCTTTTCGAGAAACATTGGTAATTTTCATAACGTGTTCAAATACCCATCGTAATAATAGTAGAAAGAGACTGATCTTGACCCGATTTCCACCCCAACCTCTCCTCCGAAGGGAAGATCAGGTCCTCGGACCCTCCGAACTCAGGGTCCTTCCGTGGTCCAAACTCCGAACGAACGAACCATAGGGGAGGCTGTCGATGGTGAGCCCTCGCCGGGTCGAGCCGGTAGATGGGGAGGCTGTAGGCCGTCAGGGACGAGCCGAGGGCGGCACCGGCGAGGAGGAACAGAAATCGGTTTTCGCAGAGGTGGTGGTTATAACGGCCCACTCGGAGACGAACCCCTGCCATCTTGGTCCGTCCGTCTCTCCGACACCTCTGTCCGGCCCCCCTCCCCGACTCTCTAGGAGGGGTAGGGACTCAAGTCTTACTATCTGTCCATTCCTCTCGAACCTCACTGACGGAGACCCTCCGGCGGAAACAAGGGGTTGGACCCTTCCCTAGAGAGCGGGCTCAGTCAGCCTACTACGTCGGTCCGAGGTGAGGGGAGTCTGTGAAGTTACTACTCAGAGGGGACCCCGACGCGGCCTAGGAGAGTGTCAGGTGCCTGAGGGAGTTGTACGCCTTGGCCTGTGACAGCCACCTCAGGGAGTAGCTGCTTCCACTGGCACGGGCCTGGACCCCCTCTGGGTCCGCACTCCCCGCCCGCCCTCGACCGGACTCTTTCCGTCCCACCCTTCCCTAGGTCTCTTCCCGGGTCCTGGGTCCCTTCTCTAAACCCCAGGCTCAGCAAAGGGGGTGAGCGCAGGTCCACGGCTTCACTAGATGTTACTCGACTACTCACTGAAACTCTACCTACTCTTCCTAAAACGTCGACTAAGGACCTCGGAACGCCACCTATCGTCGAAGAACGTCGTCGTATTTTTCCTCCACTACTTCGTCGTCCTACAGTAGATACCACTCGGCCCCTCTGGCGGGGCCCGAAGAGAAAACGATAGTCGGGACAAAGAGACACAGGAAGGAGACGGTCGGGGATGGAGAGTTCTGTGAAAGGAGAATAGGGTAACCGGAAGTTCTGGGACGGTCACTAGGGTATTCATCGATGCTCCAGGTGTCGAAAACCTCGACAACTGGCGGTTCCGGGAAGAATTGGGGAAGGAAGGTTAGTTGAGAATCAGAAAGGAGAGACGGGTAAGGTACGGGTTGAGACACGACCCCTGACACCCTTCGGATCTGTACATTCCTTGTGTATCAAAAACTGAAATATGGAACTCTACCGTTCTCACTCGGGGAGAGTCGGGGAAGGGGACGGACAGAGGTGTCGGAGTAAGACGGAACTCTACCGTTCCGTATTTCTATTTACTAATCTTTTTACTAGATTCTAGTATTGCGTCTTATAATCGGACCTTCCCTTTGACTTTTGGAGATTATTCGGACTCCAGAGGTCGGAACCGGGGTGGTCAACACCGGTTCGGCCCACAAGGTGGCAGGGGTGTCTCGACTAGGTCTGTCTCGACGTGGTGCACGCCTGTGACTTCTAGTACTGGGCGGAGAAGGCGTGCCCGTACGACCTTCTCGACGTCGACCTCGGCCCTCACCAGGTCCCGGACAAGGGGACACACCTGCTCGAGTGACTGTAGGTGTGCGCGAAGGAGTCGGTCGACGACCTAGCGGCCGCGGTACGGGACACGGGACCATCGTGGGCCTTGAAGCAGTAGGTAGCGAACCCCCTGGACGAGTAGTCGGTCCACTCTTTTCGGTCCTCGGGACCCGTCGTCAGGACCCGCCCCCACACTGATCTCACCCGTAAAGAGTAGAGGTCTGAGACCCCCCACCCCGTCTCTCTCAACCTTTCCGTCCTTCGGTCGGACAAACCGTCCTCCGCTCTCCCGTAACCCCTACTCTCCACTGAAACCCCCTGTACGACTGGGTCGGAACGAGGAGGTTGAAGATCAAGAGTCCAGGATCGCGTCTCGTCTACGCCTTCTGGATGAGTCTCAAGACATCGGCGGTGTGGTTCCGGAATTTTGAGATATTCCTCGACATACGGGCTCTGTTTGCGAAGGTCGTCAAGTAGGCCCACTCGTTTGGAGAGGTTCTGGGTGGGAGGCGGAGGACATCACGGGGTCGGGATCACCTGTGTCGACGAGCAAAAAGGTCACCATCTCGCTCACGAGAGCGAGGAACCCAGGAGTGTCATTTGGACACTGGAACAGCCGGGGTAAAAGGTCTCAGTAATTGGAGGGCGGTCGGTCGTACTCCATTTACTGGTTCACGTCCGCCCGTGGCCCCGAATCCGAGGTTCAGGTCGCAGGAAAGACCACGGGAGGGGCGCCCACGGGGAGACCAGGACTCGGGACTGGAGCGAAACATCTTTCACTGGGCGAGCCGCCACGACTTCGCCGTACCCCATGTTCTCACGTAAGACGATCACTGAGTCGCGTAGTGGTTCATGGGCCACGAGTAGTTGGCGTAGGACGTCGTAAGGGTGCCACTCTCCCGCTCAGGTCCGCCCTCCTCCTCCCTCTCCCGACAGTCCCCACTCCACACCGGGACCTGTTGGTGGCCCTCCTTCTCCCAGTGTATACCTTGGGACCCGTCGGAGACTTCCGCCGTAACTCTAGTCACCCTACCCCTGACCGCACTTCGACCGACCCGGTGGGGAAGGAGTGCGGCTGGAGCCACAGTCCCTACCTTCTCCTCGCGGTCCTGGACTGGTGCCGGGACCCCGACCACTTCCTCGACGACAGGTTGCACCTGGTCCTACACGTGCTCGACCTCTTTCCCCGGGCGGACGTCCTCTAGATGTTGGCGTACCTGGGAGCCCGGGTCCGGGGCCAAGGGCCGTTCCCGGGGAAACCGGCTCTCCTCGAGGACTCCGCGTTCGAGTAGGTGCTACCGACGGACGAGACCTTCTGCCGCTGACCCGCGAAGTTTCCAGTCACCTGTCGAACCGTCTGGTCCGTTCTCAGGTACCGGTCTCCCTCTTCGGAGGTTCGGGTATCCTGGAGAAAATTACATCGGGACCACTCTGGGTCACCCTCCTTTTATACACTCGAGACAACATTGTTTTCAGTCTTAAGACCTAAATTAAAGTACCCGCTATGTTCCTGAAGCAACAGTCCTAAACAAGTAAGGAAACCAGGAACGCACGGGTCTTTCGATGGCTAAAACTACTCTTTTTGTCTCTTTAAGGTCCTAATCTCCTGATCGGGGCCCATCAACCAAGATGGTCGACCTCAGGGTCGGTGATCCCGACCCCTTACCCGTCCGTGAAACCCTTGTGTCGACTCCTTCCGGGAACCTCCCCCACCTCGGGTCCCTTCCCGCCCGGTTCACCTCTTCTCTTTTCTGACGTCCCTTCCACACAAGTCCCGCCCCGCGTGACAGGGTCGGAGAGAAGGGTCTGACATGACCCGTTCCGAACGGATGGATTTAGTTTCGTCTTCTCAACGTCTGGAGTCGAAATCCACACTCCTTACGATGGACTCCGGTCTCGAACGGACGTGGAGACAGGGCACAGCACTTCAGGGGTGAGGTTTCCGAACTTATAACGTCCGAAACGGTCGGCGAAAGGAGGTAGGGAAAGAGAGGAAGGGTAGGGAGGGTGCGTCGTCGATTCTTATATTTGGTACCCCCCCAATTTTTATCGTTCCGACTTCTCGAAATAAAGACGTCGGAAATCGTTTTCGGGAGGCGAAGACACACGGGTGTTGAATCTTTCTAGAGGTTCCCGTCTCCTACGTACACACAAAAGGACTGACACTGTAGACTGAAAGTACCCAACTGGAAACAGAGGGGGTTCAGAATTTCGTGTCCTGGGGCATCTTACACTCCCGGAACTTCCACCCCGTCTTTTCCTTTTACTTTCGTCCCGGACGACAACAACTTCCTCTAACCCTAACAAGTTGCCACCCTCTTTACTTATTCCTTGGATTGACAAGGGGAGGGGTACTTCGTGTTTTATTCTTCACCCCTTATACGACCGCACCCCCCTTAGAATCTGGTTTATAGGTTTTTCTAGAATACAGTCAACAAGTTGTACCTTGACTTTCCGAGACCCTCAGCAAAATGGGAGTATTCTTAAGACCTGGGAAAGTGTGTCTTTGTGTGTGCACACTATCTAATTATACATTTTTAACGAATACCTTGAAATCTCCTAGATGTCTCGGAGACTTCGGACTATCGTCTGTGGGATCCACAGACGTCTGGTGTCCGATTCCTCGTAAGTAACCTATTTCTCCGAAAATAAGTTCCGGTGACCCACTAACGAATATCCGTAGAGATCGGGTTCTTTGACAAAACAGACTACTGTGTACACAGGGGGGGTGGGGGGTGGCAAAGACTCGACATCCTTACCCCTCTCCACCCTCCAGACGTTTCCCCCTCCTTTGTTGGTCTCCCTCTCTCCAGCCCCTTTCCCTTTGTCGACGAGCGTAGGAGATTGCGACTGAGAGGAGGACGGAGGCAGGGGGACGGTCTACACGAGTACGACGACTACTGTCTACACGACCACAAAGAGGTTCTCTTCCTGGTCTTCATGTAGAAAGGACGGGACCACTCTGGAAGGTGGAAGAAAGAGTCGTATCTGTTCACAAAGTCTGGGAAGAATGAAAGGATAGGGCCGGTCCTTTAGGAGGTTGTAGTTTATCGATAATAACATTGGTGACGGCATTATATTAGTCCTTTTTATTCTTCTCGGTTGCGTATATTTATACTAGTCTTCCTTATTCTTCTCGGTTGCGTATAACAATGATATACGTCGGTGAAAAAAATGTGCACAATCCTTCCGTGTACTAATAGGAGAAAAGCATCTACTCTTTTCATTTCGTATTTCAATTAATTTAACAGTTTCCAGTGTCTACAAAGATTCAGGTGAGACCGACCGTGGTCTCAGACTCGAGAATTGAATATAAGAGCCGACTGAGAAGTTAGGAAACCTATGAGGTCCTCCTGACTTCTGAGTTTATAGGTCCCCAGTCCTAAGGGTCGAAATTAGGAAGGACACGGGGTTAACCGTCCTGTTCGGGAGCCACCACAGTGACGTCTTAGAGTAGCACGCCCTGTAGCGATTGGTCCTCTTTCCCTACAAAGACTAGTCACGCCGTGGGGGACTCTACATGCTCCAGGTGTGCCGTAGGGCCCTACTGGCCTCGTGGACCTAGGCGCAGTAAGTCGTCTCACACGCTCACACTCACACACGTACCTGAACACCAAGGACATCAAACCCCGCGACCTGGTGTCGTGAGGGTCCCTTGTCTTGGGTCCCAAGTCTTCACCTTCCTCTCCGGTCCTTTCTCTGTTCTACCGGGTTCCGTCCGTTCCAGTAGATACAAGAGAACGGGCCATTTCAACGTAAAATATGTCACTGTTGGGGTTGGCGGAAGACTTACGTGGTACTCGACTGTTCGGTTTCCTTATGAAATTCAACCGTGCACGGCCGTACGGACGGTCAGTCGTCATGTCAAAGTGGAGGTAATTGTAGAATCAGACATCCGTCACCCGGTAATAAACCTAACATAACAGAAAGTGGAAGTAAAAGATTTTTACTTACTTTTTCTCTTATTACTTTTTTTTTTCTTTTTTTCCTATTACTTTCGTAACTATGATCACTAGTCTCCCCGTTCTGACTTTGTTTGAGGTATGCTATCTCCGATGTTTCTTTAGTAAAACACACGATTTCGTCGTTTAGAGACCGAAGACAACCTGTGTGTAGTCTAGACTCATACACAGACAACACTAGTTTCTTTCATTTCCCCGAAGGAACCACCGAGTCTGCTTCTCGACGGAAGTTACGTCTGTTTTTCAGTTCACGTACATTTTACAGCTTTTACCTAAGAGTCCGAAGGGACCGTCGAGTCACTAGTTCTTAGGAGGGCGGTCACGTCCTCTGTGTCCAAGTTAGGGACTAGGCCCTTCTAGGGTGTACGGAGCGTCGTCGACTGGGGCACGGGGCGTTGATGACTCGGACACGAGATCTCGGACCCTTGACGTCGACGACTCGGGTGCCCGACGTCGATGACTTCGGGCTCGCGGGATCCCGGGTAGGAGGTGTCGTCGTTTTCGGTGGTGCCACTCCTCGGACATGTGGCACTGATCGTTTATCGTGAGTGAACGGCGTGGATCTCTTTTTCGGACACGTCGGCGATTCTGGGTCGTGTCGGTTTTTATTTATTTATTTTGAAATTTGTTCTTTTCTTTCACGTAAGAGTTCCTATTACGGACTTTTTATTTGAGTTAATCCTACAAATACTAAAAAAAAAATATGAAAAGTCCCTTACCTAAGAAGAGATGAAATATTATATATTTTGATATATATAAAAGAGTGAAGACGTTAAATCTGAAAACTTGTTTAAAAAGTCTTTAAACACGTTTTTATACTTTAATGGACAAGACCCTTTTGTTCTGGTTTCAAGGATAGGGTAACTGTCAGTTAGATATCGCCGGAGAAATAATTATTACAATTATAAACATCAGCACTTTGGTAATAAGTACTATTAACAAAATAACTCGAATACGGTGCAAGTTTCGTGATCATATAATAAAGTAAATTAGGAGTATGTTTTTTTTTGTTTGACACTCCTTCTATAGTAGGGACAAAAAGTATACTTCTTTATCTCTCCAATGGTGGACCATTTGACGTCTCGGTCTTAGACTCGGGTCACACGAACTGTGGTTTTGGACGTCAACAGGAAGGCGTGATGCGACGGAGAGACCCACTGAACGCCTCTCCGTGACCCGTTCATCTACGTCTAGCAGTCACGGTCCTTTTCCTACTTCGGTCCCGCGCCTCGACTGCTCAGAATAGCCCCTTCATATCTCGTACAAACCCTTCCTCCCTTCCGTCTAAGGACCACACATTGGATCGAAGGAAGGGGCTTGGGGTGGGTTGGACATTAGGGAGGTCTACGGGTAGGTCCCTCCTGAAGGGGGACTAACTCTGTCTCCTACTCCGAATGGAGGCCGCATAGTTCTCATTCAGGTCCCCTCAAACCCCCTCTTACCTACGTACATATGCATACCGACTCAGGGAATCGACAGATAGACTTTGATAGTGTCTTGACAATTAGCCGATTTGAGGTTATGGTTTATTTTTCAAATTATTTTTTTTAATGTACTGCAAAAGTTTTTTGTTTGTCTTTTGTCATTCAGATGGGTGTCTCGAACAAATTTATTAAATACTCATACTATATACGTGTGTCCCCTTATGATAGAATTTTACTCCATCGACATACTCCCGACTACATCTGGGTGTTGGTTTTGTAAATCAATTCACTCTTCTCGTTCCAAATTTTGTGACACTTCATATACGACAGTGGTCGTAACCCCTATCTATACACGGTACGTAAAACACATATACACACCTCACAGAGATCTTCCTATAATAATGACACCAAAGAGACCCTTCCCTTTGATCCTTATTGTCCTAATTCTATGACTGAAAAAAAATGGTATCTAGACATACAATTAACCCCCACACTAGATTGACGATATGTTTTTTTAGTTGTTTTTGGTAAACCAGTGTGCTCCATCTAATAAAGAGAGGTGAATTGTCAGGTCTTCGCTCTTCACGTCCCACCATCGCGTCGACACGGGAGAAACAGTACTCCTAAGGGGCAGAGACACCGGCGTAGTGAGGAGGTCGAAGGCGAGAGTGTAGACGTAGGGTCGATCGTTCCTCCCAAGCTCCTGCTCCTCTCAACTATGAGTAAAGAAAATTCCGGTCTAGTCCTTCTGTAAGGGTAGGTGACCAGTCTTAAATCAGGACACCGTTACGGATTGACGTTCCGTCCAACCCTTTACCGCACATTGACCCGTCGGTGTGCGGGTCTCCTTTGAACGTGAGGAAGACATTACTTTTGTACCCCTCTACTTTCGACCACCTGTCGGACGTCCGGGACGATGTGCGAAAGCAAAACTTCTGTTGTGACGTACACAATGAGTAAGGGGGGTGTTTTTCAAGAGAAGAAAACGTATTTACGGTTTTTTTGGGTTTTACGTCAGGACGGCGGGACGGGTATGGACCGAGGAGTAGGGACCCCGACGGGGAGGTGAGGGTCACCGAGAAGGCCCACGAGTGGACAGAGAGTAGGTGTCACCTCGACGTCGTCTTTCTGGCCCGGGACCACCTCGACGACGTCCTCTTCCAACCCGATAAACGGCTCTACTGGGTGAAGGTCCACCTTCTCCTACCGCCGTCGCCCCACGGGGACGGGTGGGACGGGTCCCCGGAGAAGGCGAGACTCAGGGAACTCAGGGGAGCACCGCTCGCCGATGACGTCCTGCGGTAGGCACTCCCACTCCCTCGAAGACCCCTTCTTAGACCTGAGTGGAGAAGCGGTAGTGTGTTATCCCTGTGCACCGATCTGTTCCCCTTACAGGTAGGGTATCAGGCCTTGAGGGGGTTCACGGACAACCCACGACCTACGGTCCTTACCGCCCCCTTCTACCGGGAATGATAACAAACGGTGGCGAGTAGGGCGTGTGGGGACCCGTGAAATTACTAGAAAAGGAGCATACACCACAACCGTGACTCTGGGGTAATGGACACGTCCCCCGTAAAGGGATCTGCGGACGTACAGAACACTTGACTCACTTGTCGTCGGGGAGGGTGGTGGACGTCTTAAGGTAGGGAAGACAGGAGTGGAGAAGAAAGGTGTGTCACCTCCCGGACTTTCTGGACGACCATCCCGGACCTCACCTCGACGAGAACTGTGGGGCCCTTGGCAGGAACGGGCACCTCGGTCTATCACCACCATTGTGTTCAGGACCTCAGTGACGGTCACTCACGGGCCCATCTCCTGGTGCCGTCCAC
This sequence comes from Capra ibex, assembly GCA_006410555.1. NCBI lineage: Eukaryota > Metazoa > Chordata > Mammalia > Artiodactyla > Bovidae > Capra > Capra ibex. Next base: position 82,194 of record SJYO01025286.1, on the reverse strand, counting down.
CCTCCTTAATTTCTCTTACTCCACCATGGTTCCAGACTCACCACAGTCCCACGACCCCGTCGCTCCGGCCACGTAGTAGAAGGGGAAGAGTTGTCTACCACTCCGGTCTTGGAAGTTACCTAGGTAACTCGAGACGTCTCGACTGAGTCTGAGGTCGGTCTTCCACCCAAAGTCCTCCACAGTCCTGAATCGATCTCCCACCCTGTACCTGACGACCGGACATCTGGGAACTGTGTCTCGATAGTCCCTGTCCGTGGTCCCTGAGCACACAGACGACTACGGGGTAGGAACGGGCAAAGACGTCCTAGCTTTACCTTTAGTCGACTCTAGAGGGGTCCTCCACTCTACCCGAACGCTACCATACCCTCTGACTTTCTCCCCAATGAGAGTCGACTCTTTGACCTCGGGTCAAACCTCACCCCCCACGACATATATGGAGTTTTATGGACGTCAGAATAACAGGGGTGTGGGTGTGAATAAGTTGAAGACCAGTCAAGAGGGTAGGACTTCGAACCTAAGACAAGGGGGGGAGAGGAGACAGGAGTCCTTCGCAACGTCGCTAACTAGTTAGAGATACCTGAGGACGTACCGGATGTCCAGTCACTCGCATCCCCGAGGTTACTCTTACCCTCCCTGACCCGGTCTCGACGGGTGAATGGATCTCGTCTTGGTAGGATTGTCCGGACAGATTTGGAAGGAGACTAAGTTCGAGATACCCTGAGTTTTGGACCCGGGACCCCTCACTCCCTATCTTCTTTACCCTAAGACTATGTAGGGAAGTAGAGGTAAGGTGGGCGTCCGCCGACACCGGGTCGTCCTGTGAAACTACCTTCGGGCCAAGGGACTCCCGGGGCTCGCCGCCCTTTTCGACTGGTCTCGGTTAAGGGCCCTACCCCTCCGACCGTCTCGGCCCCCGCAGGGACACCGAGGACTTTTCGTCCGATGCCTTGACCGCAACGACGTCGCCGTTGTGCGCGATAACGTCCTCCTCGACGCCGCGACGGCTGCCGAGCCGCTCCTCGCACGCTGACTCCGGCCGTCAAACCTTCGGGCCGAGGCCCTCTCGCTCGTCCGGGCGCGGGACGACCTCGCCCTCCGGCTCCTCCGAGCGTCCGTCGACCGGCGGAACCCGGTGTGCCTTGGGGGTGATCACCGACTCCGGGGGACCCGGGCGGCCGGAGACCTAGGCGCCGCAGCCTCGGAGGGACGACCACTACGGGACATGAACTCAAAGTGTGGGGGTGTCCATTCCTGCGAACTTCATCACTTGATTGGACCCCACCTGTAGTCCCAGGTCCTCTCTTAGACTCTCCTTGACCTCCGGTTTACTTTAGTCCGTAATTTGAACTTCCTATAATCCTATGACTACCCTCCCGACTTGTTAAAGCTATCCACGTCTTTCTTTAGTCAGTCACCATCTACATGACTCTCAGTTCAGAAGTGTGACGAGTAAGGACCTGGAGGACGAAAAAGGCGGACGACAGGTATCGGGTCGTCTCCGGTGCTGGCGGACCTAAACGGACACTGATAAGCGAGGCAGGTAGCTGGGAAACTCCTAGCTCTCTCCGTCCTCGACCCGTCGGGGCTGCTCGCCGACGTTCTATCGTCACTGGGACTGTGGCCGTCGCTCCTCCTCCCGCCGTCGGCAGACAGAGGTGGGGTATCAGGTGCTCCACTCCAGGACTGTCTCTGTGCCGCATCTTTGCCCCACATTGGACCCATGTCTGGAAACCCGACATCAAAGGTTCACCTCGGACGTAACCTTTCGTGTCTTTACAAATTGGTTGGTGACTCGAGGTGTCAGTGAGAACCCTGCCCGGATCTCACGAAGGACCAAACGGAGGACCATTTGTCCATCACCTAGAGAGTCTTCGTCTTTTACATCCCCGGAGACGAGGTCATCCAGGTACTAAGGTTTGGAAAAGTTCGTCTTTATCTAAAAGTCTCACTTTTTTACAGTTTCTGGAGGTTCAAGAATATCGATCGAGTCCTTTATGTTTTATTGGGCTTCGATGACACTGAAGTATATTATGAGTAGAATTTTATACAATATAGAATAATTGGTATAACATAGAGGTACATAAATTGTTCGGTGGATCCATACCTAGGTAATAAAACACCTGTCAAAAGGGTAGTGGCCCCCTAATGTCTGGAGACGGTAGGGAGGGACCTCTTAGGGTCCCTACCGCCTCGGACCACCCGACGACAGATACCCCAGTGTGTCTCAGCCTGTGCTGACTTCACTGAATCGTCGTCGTCGTCGTCGTCGGTAGGGAGGGCCGAGAGACTCGACGAGTCGGGTGTCTGTCCCTCCGTAGGCACATCCCCAAGCCGACTAGTGTCCTCGGAGACAAGTGAGTGACTGAAACGGGGAAGGAGGAGGTCTAAAGTGGGCTTACGTCCTGTAGGGCCTTCTCTGACTCTCGGCTCTACCCCTCGGAAATCGAAGGCTCTCGATTCCCCCGGGGAGGGGGGCGGGCCACAGGGGACTTCTTGTAATGACTCCCTCCGTTTGGAACCCCTGAGGTTAGACGGTTACTGTTCCCTTGTAAACTTTCTTGACGAATGACAGGAACGGTAGAGAACCATAGGAACCTATGGACCCCCGGTAAATCCTTCGCCCCCCTTAATTCGGTGTCACGGGGGACGACCGTAGGTCTTCGATGGGACGTCTACGGTTAAAAAGTACGGAAGAAGGGAGATGAAATCCTTTTAAATAAATAAATAACAAATAATCAATGCCTCCCTCTCCCCTCTAAATCTCCTGGTCCCTGTACCCTTGGTTCGGTATCCCTTGTCCCCCGGAACAGGAAATTGTGATGACCCCAAATAAGTCCGAATTGGTACGTCGACGACCCAAGATCGGGACTGTGGGGAGGACTCGTTGTGGGTAGAAACTCCTCTCCGACGTCGGCATTCGGGGATGACGGGGAAGTCCTTCCCGACACCAGTCCCGGTACAGGGAGAGGGGAAGGGGAGTTGGAGAATGACGACAAGGGGGAAGAGAGACAGAAGACACCTTTGGGGTCCTTGAATTGGACCGAAGGATCTCAACTACCTTACCTCCAACTCCACCGGTATTACCAAACAACCCCCTACTCCCCCTTTTGAGTGTCCCTGGTCTTACCAAAAAACAACAACAACAAAAGAAAAAAAACATGGTTTCGGTTGACGTGCACAAAATATAAAAATTCTCTTCTAACATCCGTTAATCTTTAACGTCGGAAGATAGAGATTTAGAGACTTCTTGAACTCCCTACCCCCCTCGTAACTGAAGAGGTGAGTAGGTATCATTACCCCCGGGGTAAGACTGGAGAAGGGGTCAGTAAACCTTTTTGTCAAGATCCCACTCAACCCTTTAGAGAGGTTCGGGACTGGAGTGGGGGTGGAGTCGTTGGTACTGGACTTTGGAGTCACACTTAAACCCCCTAAAAAGTCACCTAGGGGGGAACGAGTCACCCGTGGTCGGGGCCGGTCAAAAGACGGTTAAACTAATAAAAATTTTTTCCTTTTTTTATCTTTCAGCCCCCACCCCCCTATTTCGTCCCTTTTAATTTCAGGACCTTGGGGTCCTTCACGACAGACAATTATAGGTGCTCAAGACTCCTACGACCACTACTCCTATCGGTCCCTCCCGGGACACAAGGAGACTTTCCTCGGAGAAGGAGAGGGTCCTCCCCGCTGACGGAGGGACTTCTGTGTCCCGTGATTGTCTTCTTTGACCACGGTTGGACAAAAACAACAACAGACACTATGAGTGTTTATGTTCCTATTTTTACTTCCCCGTGAATCCAAGGTCACCGACAACCCCCCCAAGGTTATAATTTTTTGGACAAAGGTAGAGTGACCGTACGGCACGAGTCTTAATGTAGTCGGAGAACGGGGGAAGGGAGGGAAAGACGTGTCGACGTCAAGGGGAAGTGTAGAGGGGAGTCTAAGTCGGGAGTGAGACGGGAACAAGAAGCGTCACAGTCTTAGGACCCCATTGGAGAAATTCTGTCAAGGGGAGAGGGGAGTACCCTCGACGAGTAAACGAGAAACGTAAACCTCTCCGTCACTCTCCAATCCATCCAAAGCCAAGAATAAAAACCAATTAAAAAACGAAGGACAAAGACCCATTATCGGACGAGACCCCGACACCCCCTCCCTCCGATTCTCGCCGGTCGCAACAGATTTACGACCGTCTCGTGTATCTGAAGACAACCTCGGGTACCTCATTCTACTCTTCTTACCCCGAGCGTTGGAGTCGACCTTTCTCCTTAACTTTGGTGTACCCCACACCCGTCCGAACCCCCTCGTCGGTCGTGGGAGGTGAGGACATTAAGAGTAGATAACCGTAGACCGGAACTGCTCCACGAAAGAGTAGACAGTGTCTCAGATACTCCATTGTTAACAAGAGTAAAATATCTGTTCCTTTGGACCGGGGCCTCCCAACGGTCCGGTCGTCTCGTCGGTCCCTTCCCGGTCAGGATCGACGTCAGGGGGTGAAGGGGAAGAGCCAACGAGACGTCTTTGTGTGGCCTCGCGGTCCAAAGGTTGTGTGACCGGGTACCGAGTCGTCGACCCTGGGTCGTGGTTTTTCCGTCTCGTCCCCTTGCAATCGTAGGTTTCTGGTGGTCTTTCCCTTACGTCCGAGGAGGTCACAAGAGTGTCCAGGTCACTTCCCACGACCAGCCGTCCTTTGTCCTCGGACCTCTGTCTCGGGTCTCGAGTGTCCTGTCGAAACGACAGGGAGGACGATAGGGACCCGACTTTGGGGGAGTAGGAGCTAGGGTCTTGTACTGCGCTGAAAGAGACTGTACCGTGAGTGTAGAGAGTGGTAAAGACAGCCAACGGGGGGAGACAAGGGTAAAAACCTTTGTCAGAACGAGAGACAGCCAGGACACGAGGTCTCGGGTCGGAGAACGGCGTCGTCACGGCGGAAAGGCAACGTGACAGGGGAGGCGGAGGGTAGGGAATCCCACCCAAACGTACGCAAGTAAGTGGGGACTGAACCTGGACAAATTTGAAACAGTTATAAATGGAGGCCCAGGGTATTTTGGGTATTTCGTGACTACGGGGGTCTCCTCGGTTATAGGCCTCGGGGTTGTCCCGGTAACCTCCTCGACGTCCCCCACCCTTCTGCCCGCGAACTCACCCCCTCCTAAAAGGTAGGACTTAACCGACCCTTGCCTAGACCTCAAAACTATGGTCAAATTTGTAATAGTCTCTCTCCTTTAATTTGTAGTTCTCCGATTAATTTAGAGAAATCGTACCGAATTATACAACACTTAATCCACTGAGAAATCTCGGAGAAGACAAGTCGTTGACCTACCTCGACCACGTCCCCCCACGGGGAAGGTCTCCATCGAGGTGCGTGAACCCTCCGCGACACGGGTCGATAACGGGACCCTAGAACTCACCGGTCTCAGGAGGACCCAATCTTCTGGACAATCTCGCACCCCACCCCGTTATCGTCACCTTTGAGGCGAGGTAAAAGGGAGACGGTGGAGGGAGGAAAGGTTCCCGACGGGGGTTGGAACTTTTAGGGAAGACTACCGACTGACAACAGAAACGACGTTTAGATACCTATATACCTATATCTTTGGTTTCCCCTTGGGGAGGGAAATCACGTGTGGAAATTATCCCCGGTGGGGGAGTGAGTAAAGGAAAACACTGAAATTAAAGTGAGGTCTTGAATATTTTTAAGGTCTTTTCTGGAAATACCAAAGGTCAGGGACAGAGGGTCAATGGGGGGAATAAAGGAGGAAAAATAGTAGAGACAAAGGTAAAATGTGCCCCACACGCACGTACGGTTCACCGAAGTCAGCACAGGTCAAGAAACACTGGGACACCTGACATCGGGAGGTACGAGGAGACAGGTACCCTAAGAGGTCCGTTCTTCTGCTCACCCACCGGTACGGGAGGAGGTCCCCTGGAAGGGCTGGGTCCCTAACTTGAGGGTAGAGAATTTAGAGGAAACCGTCCGCCCAAAAAATGGTGATCATGGTGGACCATCGGGGTGTACCTCACACTCTTATCGATAAGGTCCGTGGTAATTTAGGAATTGTCGGGTTGAATTCAACTCTTTTGTCCATATCTCTTCATAAATTGAATGACTCCAGGGAGTCGACCAATCACAGTCTAGATCCTCCACTTAGGTCCACAAGACTGTGGACTCAACTACGAGACTCGATTCTTGCACCCTGTCCACCTTCTGATCGTGGAGAAAGACGTGAAAGTAGGACCATGGATCCCCCACGTTACCACTTCTTAGGCGCCAAAACTAGGGACCTAGCCCCTCTAGGGGACCTCTTCTTACACCGATGGGTGAGGTCATAATAACGACCCTTTTAGGGTATCTGTCTCCTCGGACCACCCGATGTCAGGTACCCCAGAGTCTCAACCTGTGTTGACTCGCACGTGTGTAGGTGTGGGAGTCGGCGGAGAAGAGGGTTGGAGAAAGACTTAGAGTGGAGGGATACGGAGTGGGTACTAGAACCGAACAGGAATAGAAGTGAAGGAGGTTTAAGACTAAATTCCTCTCTGTTCCATGAGGGTCGGTCGTCGTCCCCAAACGTAAGGTCCGAACCGACCTCTATCCCTAGGCCGTTCTAGGACGTCTGTCGTCCCCCTAGAGGTCGAAAACGGAGCCTCCACAGACACCCGTGGTTCAAAGATACCCACGATGACTCTACCATTCTTCCATCTCTATCGGTTCCCTCCTCCCGTATAAACCGGAGTCGTGGTCCCTTCCTGTTCCCATGTGGGGTAGACCCCACTCCCTCCTTTCTCTCTCTCCTGTCTCCCTCTATCAATGACTGGACTGAGTTAATCAGATCTTGGGTATCCCTTTAAAAGGACCCTTAAGAGTGTCTTCCGTCTTTTCCCCGTTTCTTAGGAAAACCGGTGTGACTGGACCTCCACCTTGACTCTACTTTCCACGTCTGTGAAACACCTATTAGGTCTCCAAATAAGAGGCTAAGGGTAACGGTGCACCTCTGACCCGAACCAGCATGGGTCGGGACTGGACCCGGGACCGGCGGACGGAAAGGGGTGTCGGTCTCGGCCCCTTGTTTCTAGTCTGAAAGGGGTTCCCACAAAGTAGTTCCGTCTCTCCGGTTGGAGAGAAAGGGATCCTACGTACCTAGGACGTGAACCGTCTATTGGTCTTTCTCCTCCCCCAAATTGAACGGGGGAAGTGGGTCCACAGGGAAACAGGTCCAACCACTCGTACCACCTTTCCGGTGGGAGGACTCCCCACGAGAGGCAGGTGGCGGACGAGTAAAGGAAATCCCGGTGGACAAGGTGGGTCGGGGCTGGGACCCCGGCGTCGGAACGAGCGTCCAGGGACTTCCACAGACGGTCCCGGGCGGCTCCGAGGGCGGACTCTTCCGTCATGTCGTGCCCCAACTCCGTCGACAACCACACACGGTCCGTCCACCACTGCCCTTTCTGTCTCCACACCTGCCACATCTTTCACGACAGGGTCCCGTGGTCCAGTTTGAAGTGGTCCTGTGGGGTCTCGCACTGGTGTACCAACCCCTTGGTCGTCTCCTTCTTCCTCCGGTCTTCCTACGCCTACCTCACCCGGTGGGGGACGACAGGGCGGTAGCGGCCGCGACGACGGCGTCCTTCCGGTCGTCGTCGTCCATCGACCACCACTACTACGGGTCACCGTGGCATTTCCGGTCCTGGTGGGAGACGTCGACCATCCGGGGGTCGGTCATGGACGACCCCTTCGCGTCGTCCGTGTCCGCGTGCGGTGAGTGGAGCGGGAGCCGGGGTTTCTGTCGACACCCGTGACAGTGGTCTCGTCGACGGTGGGTGTACCGGTCCCACCGGTGCGCCCGGGTCTTCTCGCTCTCCACCCACGGACCGGGACGTCGGTGTCGGTGGTGGGTCATGGCCCGCTGTGACTTGTGACACTACTCCTTCTACGACCGCATCTACAACTCCTGCCACCGGCAATCCTGATAGAACGTCTCCCGTGGAGGCTTCCCGGTCACCTTCAGGTCACGGCTGAGCCGACGGGTCTTCCCCTCCCACTCACGATCGGGGTCCAGACGGTCTCGGTCCAACTTCTGCTTTCACAGTCTTCCACCCGTTCCCCGTGCGGCTCGTGTCAATGGGTCGTGGGTGTCGTGCCGGTTTAAAGGGTCGTTCGGCTGCCGGGGGTGTTCGGGCATCCGGTCCCGTTGGCTCTGGGAGTCCCGATCCTTAGGTTGTCCGTAGCACCGTAGTCGTCGTCAGTCGTGCGACGGAGGTCTCCGCAACTGGGTCTTTCGCCCGTGCCCCCGTCTCCGCAACCCGCACCCGTAGCGCCCCGTAGGCTGCAGTCACCCCGCCTCCCCGGTCGGTCACGGATGGTCGGACCGTCGCCCGTGGATTCCGCGAGTCGTCCTGTGACCCAGTCTCGCGAACAGGCGACAAGAGTCCCGGAGACCGACGGACCTCTGGGTCGGGTGCGGGTGTGGAGACCCCGCCCGACACCTACCTGTCCTGTCGGAAGGAGAAGAGACAACCAGGACCACCACCCACCCCGTCCACTCCCTCTCCACTTGTGGCCGTGTTTACACACACACGGACACACACGAACGTACATACGCAGAGAGACACACATCTCGGGGTACACCTTCTCACCCTTCGCCCCTCCCTCTTACTGGGATGTTCCCTCCCGCCGGGGTGTGGAGGCGAAGTCCCTCTCCGGTGTCTATGGGGTAGAGTCCCCCCTGTCCTTGGCTTAACCTCGGGGGGAGATGAGGAAGACTACAAGTCCCCGGGGGAAGAGACGTCGTTCACAGGGGAACCCCGGACCTCCTTCCCCGGACCCTCACACGTGTCTCCGTCTCTTAGTCTTATCATAGACTCTCTTTCTCCTCTCCAAGACCTCAGGGCCCCGACGAGGGGCGAGCGAGACACTGACACCCACTTAATGAAATGAGAGGACTCGGAGCGAATTTTAAAAGTCTATTTTCAGAGACGCAATGTCTTACCCACACTGTTTTACTCTCTTGTGGACACTTTTTCGGGAACATGCACCGATAAACGCACTTACACTTACTAATAATAAAGTTTCCTTTTCAACCCCCGTAGACACCGTCCTTCCTCGTTCAATGAGAGAAGAAGATTACTCGTCGATACTAGTAACACGGACCCCTTGTTACGGTTGATTTTGTCCAACCTTAAGTGACGTCGTCGGTCACTGGAACTCCAATTCCCGTCCCTCCTTTTCCCCTCTCCTTCAGTGTCGAAGGACAAGGGAGGGGCGACCTCGGCTACTCCTGGACTCGTCCGGACCCCGTACGGGAGTCAAGAAAGGGACGATTCCTCAGGACGATTGCAGAAAGTGAGGGTGCCGGTAAAGTGGGAAGGGACGGGATTAGGCACCCCCGTCGTCAGTCGCCATTGGGGGTGACAGAGGAGGTTGGGGGTTTGGGGTAAAACCTCGACATCTACGACTCTGTGTGGGAGTGGTACGGAGTAGGACAGAGGGGTACTAGAGTCACGATTTACCCCACTCACGAAGTCACACAGGAGGCGGAAAACACGGACACAGGAATGAGCAACGTGTTAAACGACACTCCCCCCACTCCCCATCCTTCTTACTCCGAAAACGTTTTTATAAGTTGGTGGAAGAACGGGAGACGGACGCTTAATTATACAAACTGCAAGTCAAGGGGACTCACGACCTCCTCCTCTCATTGGGAAAGTCCTATTAGTCGTCACCCAAACTACTTGGGATATCCTCTCTGGGCCCCCACTTTCTCTAAGTCTTACCCACGGGTCTACAAACCCAAGAGACCGTTCCCTACCTACACTTCCCTCACGGGTCGAGTTCAAGTCCACTCGGGGTCCCCGACGGAGGGTCGGAGTCCCTGACGGGGACACACTGAACACAATTAGTGAGGGAGGGAGTCCTGACGGAAACGAAAAGTCGGTAGGTCGTAGTGGACCGACTAGACCGTCGACGATACAGAAAGTTACGCACCCCGGATGACAGGGAGTTGAACCTTTTGTTCGACCCAGTTAAAGTCCCGAGACGAAAGGTAAACTTTATGGCCAGGAGACCAGTAAAGAAAAGAAAGAAAAAAAAAAAAATGGAAATATACAAAGATTAGATTCAGGAAAGGGAACCAGACTCTGATCGTTGCGAGGGAACACCAACATATCTCTCCACCACGGTGGTTGACTGACTCAAATTCTTGAAGGGAAACCCGGGAAAGTAAAATCATAGAACAATCTAGTGAGGAACTAGGTAGGTGAGAAGTGATTAGTGTCGTAGAGAACTTGTGAATAATACACGGTTCGCAACACGATCTACAACCCCTCTGTTTTTGTACTGTACCAGGGAGAGGAGCCCTTTATGTCATGCGAGAAACTCCACCCACCCTAGAAGATGTAGTAGAACAAGTCGAGGAGAAAAATATCTCACTTTCACTGAACGGGTTCCCGTGGTCCTTCATCACAGTCGCAGTCCTAAACTCTACTTTAGAAGATTGACGATCTGAGATCGAGAAAGGTTATGTAGTGTTTTGGGAGACCCGTAAAGAAAGGTGGAGTTTAGAGAAGGGAAAGATCTCACGGTCTGGGACCGGGACCCTTCGGGGTTCCTTTTGTCGTCGTCCTATGTGTGTCTCCCTATCACTGTTGAGGGTCACCAGAAGTGGGTGTCGACGACTCTCTCCTCCTCCTTGACCTAAGTTATTTTCAATAAAAGGGTAGAGAACAAGTATAATGGGAGGTCTCGGTAAGAAAAGGTCGGGGGAAAAGTCAGAGTCTTAGGTTCCTAAGACGTCACCACCCAGTGTCAGAGGGAAGGTACTTTCCCTGAACATTGTATGCCCGGACGGGAAATCAGTGGACTTGTGGGAGGGGAACACGTCAGGTGTACAGACGAGTTGGGGTGTAGGGACAGGACGTGAGGTTTCGGATCCTTTCTTCTTGACCCTCTCTTCCTCCTATCCTGACTCAATAGGGAGGTGTCTCGTATTTCTCTTACCTAGAAACGGGCGTTTTGTATTTCTCTTCCTTAGAAACGTAGACATAAATACCACCTCTGAATCGTTGACTTGATTTCGTCTCTGATCGACGAACCTCCTGACGGGTCACCGTCTTCATCCTCACACGTAAGATTCAGTGAAGGCAGTGCAGACTGAGACGTTGGGACACCTGAGATCGGACGGTCCGAGGAGACAGGTACCCTAAAAGGTCCGTTCCTATGACTTCACCCAACGGTACGGGAGGAGGTCCCGTAGAAGGGTTGGGTCCCTAACCTGGGTACAGAGAATACAGAGGACGTAACCGTCCACCCAAGAAATGGTTTGAAGACTTGGTCAGAGACAGCGCGCGAGAGTTGAAATAAAAAAAAGGGTTCCGTTCCTCAATAAAAAAGAGAGTTGACACATAAAACCGTATCGAAATATTAAATGTCTTTTTAATGTTTTCGTCTCTACCACTAGGTAGAGAATAAAAGGTATAATTCTACTTCGACGATCTCGTAGTTTTTATTTTTTATTTTTAGAATCTCTATTCAGACTGTTCTCTACATGTCATGACCATATAACTTTTGATATTTACTGACGACTTTAAATCTAAAATTATTTACCTATCTCTCCGTATGACACAAGTACTCAAACTTCTGAGTTATTATTCTACAGTTAAGAGGAGTATTACCCAGACATCTAAGTTACGTTAAGATCAGTTTTAAGATCGTCGAAAAAGTTTCTCTTTGACTGTTCAACTAAGATTTTAAGTACACCTTTTCGTTTATCGGTTTACTAAAACATTTTCTCGGTTTTGTTAAATCATTTTTCTATTATTTCAACCTCATGAGTACATGGGTCAAGGTTCTGAATGATATTTCGACGTCATCAGTTCTGTTACACCATAGTCGTTTTCCAATCTGTATGTTTAGGTGTCTTAATTCTCAGAACTTTATCCGGGTGTGAAAATGTCAGTTGACTAAAAACGATCTTCACGTTTCCGTTGAGTGACTTCTTGTTATCAGAAAAGTTGTTAACCAAGATATTGTTGACTTATGAGTGTAATTTTTCTCACACGCACTCTCTTGAAACTAGGGATGGAGTGTGGCACGTGTTTCTAATTGAGTTTTTACCTAGTATCTAGATTTATATTTTGGATTTTACGGTTTTGAAACTTTTCTTTTGTTTCCTCTTTAAAAATATTGGAACCCAATCCGTTTTTTAAGAATCTATGTTGTAGTTTTCGTGTCAGACATTGACGTTTTTCACTCATTAACCTGAAGTAACTTTACTTCTTGAGACGAGAACCCCAAAAAAAAAAAAAAAGTCAAATAAAATAAATTTTAGTCTCCACACAAAAAAAAAAAGAAAGGGAAGACAGAGAAAACTTAAACAATGTTACAACGAAAACAGAATCGAGGGACTGGTCTCTGACTTAAACGTGAGGGATGTAACCTTCCGTTTCAGATTTGGTGACCTGTCGGTGCCTTTACGGGAGAACTTCATATGAAATAAACGTTACAACACAATCAAAGACCACATGTCGTTTCACTAGGTCAATATATATTTTATATATAGGGAAAAGTATAAGAGAAGGTAATACCAAATAATAATGTCCTATAACTTATATCAAGGGACACGATATGTCATCTTGGAACAACAAATAGGTGAGATATATATTGTCAAGCATAGACGATTAGGGCTTGAAAGTTAGATAGGGAGGGGGTTGGGGGAGAGGGAACCGTTGGTGTTCGGATCTTGAAGACAATTCTCTTACTTGTCCATTTGGTGTCTGATTCTTTTGTAAACGTCCAGTATCTTGAATATTTCTTTGTATAGATCTCATAGATTTCTTAAGAGTTTAAAACCATTAGTCTTTTGGTGGAATAAAAAATTTTTCTCACTTCCTAAACTTGTCTATCAAGTAGTTTTTTCTATATCTCTATCGTTCATTTGTGTACTCTTCTGTGAGTTGTAGTAATCGGAGGTCCCTTTACGTTTCTGATTGGTGTCACTCTGTCATGATAAAAGACTAATCTTACAGAGTTTACTTTTGTTTTTGGTTCCTTGACTAGTATGGTTGACGACCACTTCTTCATCCGATAGTTTTGAAAGTACGTAAGGATTATCCTTACATTTTACCATATTAGTGAAACATTTCGTTAAACCGTAAAAGATTTTTCAATTTGTACGTGGAGTATACAGGATCGGTAAGATAAGGATTCGTAAATGAGTTCTTCTTACTTTCATGTATAAGTGTACTTCTGTGCATGTGGTCACAAGTGTCGTCGAAATAAACTTCATCGAATTTTACCCTTTCTTGAGTTCACCTATTAGATTAAAAGGTACTCCATTTACTTATTTCTCTAACACCACAAAAGTGTGTCACCTTACGATGAGTTGTTACTTTTGCTTCCCTAATGACGGCACCTGACCATGTTGTCGTTGGCACCCCCTTTCTCGGGACTACTGACGGTCCGGTTCCAGCAGGGAAGGGTAAACGAAGTGTCTTCGTGGACAAGAGGGAGGGTGGACAAGTAAGGTCCAAGTAGATGTCACGTCGGTTCAGGACGGACGGATCGGAGGCTAGGATCGTCACACGAGGAGACTTTGTCTTGTCGGAGTAACGAGTGAGGTAAACGAGACCTGGTCCAAGTGACATCTCGTGGGGTGAGACCCACAGGGTCCGACACCGAGACTCTTAGGATCGGAAAGACAGAAAATTCCGGGGGGTGGACTTTCCATCCAAAGGTACAGTATACTGTCCATAAGTAGAAGGACTCTTTCCTGACCCCGTCTGTGAAGGTGTACGTACATCTACTGACCTCCGAGAAGACCCCTAATGACAAGATTTTGGGGGGTCTTCAAATTGAAAAGTCATTACCTGTACGCACAATTCAGTGAAGTCAGTACAGGATGGGAAACGTTGGAGTACCTGACATCGGCCGGTCAAAGGAGACAGGCACCCTAAGAGGTCCGTTCTTATGACCTTACCCAACGACGGCCCTCGGTCGTACCCCTTAGGGCGGGCACCGTTTCCAGTACTCCTTCTCCGGACTGTCCGTTTCCGCTCTAGTCCGGAGCTCCCTTGGGGGGACCTGGAAGAGCTCGTAGGTGGGGGTTTCATCTCAGACAGGCGGAATAACGTAATACGGAAAGTGGTTGAGAAGACTGTAATTGTCCCCCGATAGGGGGTGGTGGAAAGAGACTTTTCTCAATTGAATCTCGAGGTCAATTATTCAGAGGACCCGCATTGTTCTCACAAAGTCAGGTTTTTGAGGAGACTACCGAGAAATCGGACGGACTGTTCAAATAGGCCGGAGAATGTTGGTGTGTACACTAACAAGTGTCGGAAGGTTGGCACTCTCCGCGCTCTGCGAGATTTGCAAGATTTATGTCAGAAAACTCTTCAATCTTTAATAATCACACCATAATCACCCAACAATCTTTATATCGCCACCTCCCAAGGTAACAACTCGGTTATAAACGACGATTCAGAGGTATGGGGAACAGGGAATTATATGTAATTAACTACATTGACCGTATACCCTTTTTATTCATTATTGGAAACTATAATTAGTGCAATCTGGAATTCGATCATTTAATAAGAGAACTAATATCGGGTGACGTGGAAACGGGACATCCTTACGTTGAAGTAGACCACGAAAACCTCTCACCGCGGACTGAATTCTTTTTAGTGGAAACCTCTTTTATTCAAAAGACCAACTGACTGGTAATAGTCTTTCTTTCCCAGTATTTTACAATCGTCCCGGGGACCGGTCTTCTACTACATTTTGGTGGATTCTGGAAACATACGTACGTATTTCTCACGGACCAGAGCTATTCCCAGTCCAGACGACTGGAACGTACTGAAACATAATAGGTGACTAGAGATACATGTTGAATTTCATATTTTCGAAAGGACTTTTTATTTCTCTACCTGGTCAAGGACCTTTCTGACCAAAGGGGGTACAGAAGAAAAGAAAGAGAGGAAAAGTCCGATTAAGGGCAGACCTCGTGCGAAGCTTAAAGGACCTAGGTGGTCCCGACCCGGAGTCCTCCAACGGTACGGGAGGAGGTCCTCTAGAAGGGTTGGGTCCCTAACCTGAATGGAGAGGATACGGAGGACGTGACCGTCCACCCAAGAAATGATGATCACGGTGGACCCTTCGGGGTCTTCATCCTCTGCGATTAGGTCTAGGGATTGGAGTGTAGTCGGGTTAGTCGGTGGTAGAGATGAGAATTACACAGTCTTACTCTTCGGTGATTTTCAAAAATTAGATTCGTCACTGTCTTAGTCTAGATGAAAAATAGACAACTGTTACACTTTCTAACAAGTTTCTCCGGTTCTTACCGTCCTTTTCTTTATAGTCAATCCTCCGAAAACATTTGTCCACGACTCTATCAATCCTTCATCTCCTCCCTTCCTTATACCTAATATAAATTCTTTATCTTAATTAACTGACCCCTACATTATACTATTCTTCTCCCTTCTTCCTGAAGGGACCAACAGGAAGGTGACGTCCTCTGTGTCCAAACTAATACGAGTTTTAGGAAGTTCGAAGTGGTCAGACACTTGACTCTTGAAGGTCTACATGTTCTACCCAAATCTTTTCCGTGTCTTTGGACTCTAGTTTGACGGTTGTAAGCAACCTAGTATCTCTTTCGTTCCCTAATGGTCTTTTTGGAGATGAAGACGAAGTGACTGATGATATTTCGGAAATTGACACATCTAGTGTTGTTTGACACCCTTTAAGAATTTCGCTGTCCTTATGGACTGATGGAATGGACAGAGGACTCTTTGAACATACACCAAGTTCTTCGTTGTCAATCTTGACCTGTACCTTGTTGACTGACCAAGTTTTGACCCTTTCCTCATACTGTTCCGACATATAACAGTAGGATAAATAAATTGTATATACGTGTCATGTAGTCCGTTTGACGACCCGACCTACTTCGTGTTCGACCTTAGTTCTGACGGTCCTCTTTATAGTTGTTGGAGTCTATACGTCTACTATGGTAAGATTATCGTCTTTCACTTCTCCTTGATTTCTCGGAGGACTACTTCCACTTTCTCCTCTCACTTTTCCAACCGAATTTTGAGTTGTAAGTTTTTTGATTCTAGTACCGTAGGCCAGGGTAGTGAAGTACCGTTTATCTACCCCTTTGTTACCTTTGTCACTGTCTGAAAGAAAAGAACCCGAGGATTTAGTGACGTCTACCACTGACGTCGGTACTTTAATTTTCTACGAAGGAACGAGGAACCTTCTTTTCGATACTGGTTGGATCTGTCGTATAATTTTTCGTCTCTGTAATCAAACGACTGTATCCAGGCATATCAGTTTTGATACTAAAAAGGTCATCAGCAAATGCCTACACTCTCAACCTGAGATTTCTTTCGACTCACGGTTTCTTAACTACGAAAACTTACACCACAAGCTCTTCTGAGAACTCTTAGGGAGCCTGTCGTTCTTCTAGTTTGGTCAGTTAGGATTTCCTTTATTTGGACCTTATAAGTAACCTTCCTGACTAGGACTTCGACTTCGAGGTTATGAAACCCGTGGACTACACTTCTTGGTTTAGTAACCTTTTCTAGGACTACGACCCTTTCTAATTTCCGTTTTCCTCTTCTCCCACCGTCTCCTACTCTACCGATCTATCGTAGTAGCTAAGTTAACCGTACTTAAACTCGTTTTGAGGTCCTCTATCATTTCCTGTCCCTTCTGACCGCACGACGCCAGGTACTCCAGTGTTTATCATCGTTGCCTTGTTGTTACTTGTTGGCCTTTGATTCTGAGGTGTACGGAGTACCGCTCCGGTTACTTTTTTTTCTTTCTTCTTTTCCCTCCCTAATCCAACTGATAAGCCGTTGGAACTCGTTAATTCACTTACTTCCCATGTACTAACCTACCGACCTATGCACATAGTGTAACCGTAGTCTTTTATGTCCTCCTTTCGTTCCAACTTTTTAAACGCTTGGTGAACCCATGTCGTTGGGTTATACGTCAACCTTCTCAGACCTTTCTCTGGACCAGAACTTCTAGACTTTAATCTACAGAAGTCATCTGCCACCAGTACCCATATGGTATTTTCTTTTCCAGGTCATCAAAACGCTGGTACAAACCAACAAAAGAACCATAGGCGCAGGGGCAGAAGGAAAAATAAATTCTTGTTAAAAATGTCAAATAAATAGAACCCGAGACGACACAGAAGTAACGACGCTCCCGAACAGAGATCAAAACCGTTCTCTGTGAGAGATGAACCCCACGTCCCCGAAGAGTGACACCGCCGAAGAAAACAATTTCTCGTTCCCGAGATCTCACGTCCCCGAAGCCATCAGCGTCGAGGTCCCGAGATCTCGTCTCCGGTTGTCAGCGCCTCGTAGCCGAAGCAACAAGGGGCCGTACACCTTAGTAGGGTCTGGTCCCTAGTTTGGTCACAGAGGACACAGCCGTCCATCTGAGAAACGGTGCCTTGGTGGTCTCTTCGTGGGGAAAAGGAAAGATTTCTTGAATTAAAACAGGCGCACGTAAAGAAGAGTTGTCTCGAGTGTACTGAACCTCCTTCGATTGAGGTAGAAGCCGAGATCCTCACCTACGACTATTCAAACTCAGTTAGTGATACAGTGGTAAGAGAACCTCCATTGACAAAGTTCTCAGTTCCTAACCCGAAGGGACTACCACGTCACCTATTCTTGGACGGACGGTTACGTCCTCTGTGTCCAAACTAGGGATCCGGTCCTTCGAAGGAGTCCGACTCCTAGTTGATTCGGGTACCCGGCGTTGATGACTCGGTCTCGAGATCACGGACGCTCGGAGTTGATGACTCGGGCTCAAGACGTTGATGACTTCGGCCACGCGGATCTCGGACACGAAGGGGTCCCTTCGAGTACGCGGCGTTCCTTCTCATCGGTCGGGGACGAGGGACGTTGATCTCTTTCGGACACGTTTCGTTGTTTCTGGGTCACGTCGGTTTATTTAATTAATTAATTTAATTTTGTTAAAAAAACTCAATTTTTTCAGTTCCTAATTCGGATCGTTGTAGACTGTAATAGGACTACTCTCAATGATCAGGTGTCCAACCAGGTTAGTCTGACTTCAAACCCCCCTTCCCAAAAAGTAAGACTAACCGTCTGCCTTAAATAAAGAGGACAACCTCGATTTGTATCTTTGTATACGGAGTCAACCACAACCGACAGTAGGACAATCTTACTTCCTTCGGTCAAATTCCTGTTTCGGAAGGGTGCCTCTGTCCGTCTCGTCTCTTCGACCCGGATGTGGTAGAAACCTGAACATCGATATTCTGTTATGTGAATAATAACGAACTCTGTAAACTCGATCAAAAAGACAATGAACAATTCTCTTCGTAGAACCAAATTCGTCTTTCCTTACGTCTATACAGGTATTTATGATCCTTCTTTGGTCTTTACGAGTGATTTACATGACGAATGTCTTTCTCTCCCCGAAGGGACCACCGAGTTACCATTACTCAGACGGACGGTTACCTCTTCTGAGCCTAAACTGGGGATCCAGTCCTTCTAGGGGGACCTCTTCCTCTAGAAGTTATAAAAACAGACCCTTTAGGGTACCTGTCTCCTCGGACCACCCGACGACAGGTGCCCCAACGTTTTCTCAGCCTATGCTGAATCACTGATTTGTTGTCGTTGTGTTATTCTCGCTCTGTAGAACCAGTCTATAATAGAGATACCCGTTTCGTCTGACATTTGGAAGACCGGTGTCCCAAACCCCTTCGACCCCAAGTCCTCGATTACATAAAAGTCTCCGTATGCATCTATCTGTAGTAGGAACCCTCTACTAATGAGAATACTCTGACGACAACTGACTTCTGTCAGACTGAAACTCTTTACTCCCCAACTGTGACTAACTTACTACAAGTGATTCCGTTCAACAAGTAACTGAGTTGTCCAAATTTTTGTCCCAAACTACCAATGTACAATGGAACCGAAAACACCAACAACACCAAATCAGTCTCAGTACAGGTTGAGAACACTGGGGTACCTGTCATCGGGCGAGACGAGGAGACAGGTACCCTGAAGGGTCCGTTCTTGTGCTCACACATCGGTAAAGGAAGAGGTCCCACAGAAGGATTGGGTCCCTAGTTTGGGTCCAGAGGACTTGACGTCCACCCAAAAATTGGTTGACTCGGTGATTGCACCAACGTCTTAAAATTTTTTAGTCAAAAAATTTTTATACACACACACTTAAAGAAAAAGATTAATGGTCCTACTTCATAAGGAGAAGGACAAGTTCTGGTTAGAGAGGTAGACACAAGAATTCAGGAAGAGAAAGGTCTAGGACGACGTAGTCCGTAAGAGAAGGAGAACAAGAAAAAAAAAAAAATGTCAAGAGAAAATAACGTTCCTTGGGGGAACTCAACGAAGATCATGACTTTGAACATAGATTCCTGTCCGACCACAAATAGTACGGTCTCAGGACCCTTTTAGGAGTGACAAAACCGATGGATAAGGGTGAAGAGAGAGGAAAGAGGTGACGTCGACCACCCGTGCAACCGTACTTTCTCATCGCGGTTCTTACGTAAAAATCTCAAAATCATCTAGACTTACCTAAGTCCACTCTATTATCCCTCTGTTTTGTTATGTCGGGAGTCCTCTGTTCGAAATAAGGAAGACGAAAAGTAAACCAAGGACAAAGACTAAGAGAGTCGTGTAGACGAGGTAAGAGAACGAGGAGAAACGTTAGTCGACGTAGAATGTGGAAAATCTTTTATTCATGGGTCTGTAGACTACATTTGTGATCTCCTTTTTGTGTCAATGTTTTTTGAAGAATTAATTTCCCCTCTTTTATCTTCCATAGGAAGTCATATAGTTGTGGTATGTAACCAGTTCAGGAGTCTCAACAAAGTGTAGGGAGTCGAGTCATTCGGCCACAATATCCCATTCGTGACCTAACTATGATGTCCCCATGGGTGCCGACCCACTGACACAAACTTGTGCTAACTTAAAGGTCGTGGTCAAACGACTGTGTAGGAATGTTCATCTCCCGCACGGAATCAGTTTTGTAAACCAATGCAACAAAAACGAACAACCCTTCAAAATTGTGACTAGAAGCCTAATAGGGACTCTGTCATTGACTACTTTTGAAAGAGGTACCTTAACTTGAGGATTTTATAAAGAAAAGACGGTAATGAGAGAAATAAACCCTAATTCGCAACGACCTCTCCAACTCTACGGAACGATACGACTATACTCAGTTTAAGTCCTGGGTTGTCAAGTCTAGACCACAAAAAGACCGTTAAGTCAAGAATTTCATGAAATCACCCAACGGAGAGGAAAAAATTTGTGAAAATTCAAACAAAATGACAACACTATCAAAAGAAGAAGGAAAACCATAAAAAAAAGAAAACTGTATTAAGGACTAAATCTCTTTCGATGTTCTTATCATGTTTCTTAAAGACATAGGGGAAATGAGTCTAAGGGGTTTACAATTGTAAAAAAGTGTAAACGAAAATTTACATTGATTTAATGTAGATTAAAAAAAAAGAGACTTGTTAAACTTTCATTTAACGTCTGGACTACGAGGAAAGGGAGATTTTAAAAGTCACACACAAAGGACCTTTGTTCTTATACGAGAATGCACTGGTGTCATGTTACTAATTTTAGTCGTTTAGTTGTGACGATGTTATTAGAACTTTGGAATAAGTCAACAAAGGTTAACAGGGGAATTACAGAAAAATCGTTTTCTATAGAGTCTCGTACCGAATGTGAGTTCACCGTACAGCGAAATCAAAGGAAATTAGGTCTTATCAAGGTGTCCGAAACAGAAAATACTGTAAAAAACGATACATAAAATTTTCTCATTTTCGATCAATAAAACATATTGTAAAAGGGTGAACCCAAACAAACGATAAAGGAATATTAATGTGAGTCCAACACTTTGAAAACCGCCCTTGATACACTACACAAGTGAATTGTCGTAATATGGTTCTCCACGTACTGTGGATAGTGTACCGAGTAAATCAATTTCCCCACAAACGATCTAAGGAGGTGACGACATTTGTATAATAAAGGGAAAACACGGATTATTCATAGAACACTCCTTCATGGAACTCTGATACATTTGTACGACGTTGAGGAGAAAGAAACTATGTGATATCGTAAGTAACTACTAAGAACAGACTGAGGTAACAATGATAGTAACGACGGTTTACCACTAAAACTACCACCAAAATTTTGGTACTGGAAAAAGACTACCACCAATAAAGAGGTCCTTTTAATCAGGACGTCCTTAAACACCGGACCGCCTTTGGGTTCGGACTTACAGCGGACAGGGGAGACGACACTAAGGTTACCGAAACAGGAACCCGGGAACTACTCTTTGGTGTAAACTCTACTGTGTGACAAAATGGACGTTCAGGTAAGTACTAATAGGATACTTTTCAGTACAAAACCACCCCCTTCACGACGTAACTGTTCACAAAAATTCGTTGGGTCTACGATCCCCAAAGGGATGAAGAAGACCGAGAGGGTCTTTAGGTGTAAGGTTAACAGTTCTCGGATCAGTACCGGTGAGTCGTGTAATTGGAATCAGTGCTATTAGGTCATACCGTTTATTAAACCATACTGGATTTTATACTGTTCTTTTCCGATTAGAAGGTTGTGGACCGGAATTCATCAAAGTCGGATGTCCCACTTTCTCAAAACAGATTGTCCTAATGTTTTTAAGTCAAAAACCAAAAAGAAGAAGGATACGGAAAGTAGTCTCTTTGGACCTTGTTTTACAACTAGAGAAATCCCTGACACGAAGAGGATTCCGAGATTTCTTATTATTCGTAACTCATATTAGGAGGGTAAGACGATTGTCCCGGAGACCCCAAACGACACAGAGGACCAAATCGAAACAGTGACAACTTAAGAGTCAACCCTTACCCAATTGACTATGGTCGGTCAGTGTCAAAGTGGCTCCCAGATACTAAACGTTTGGGTGAGAAATTTTTTTAAAAAAATAACTTCATATCAACTAAATGTCACAATTAAGGACGACATGACGTTTCACTACATATTGTACAATATGTATATATATGTATGTATGTAATAAAAAGTATAAGAAAAGGTATACCGGATAACCTATAATTAGGTGTCCTATAACTTATATTTGGGGACACGATATGTCATCCCGGAACAAATAGGTAGGATATATATTGTCAAACGTAGACAATTAGAGTTTGAGAGTTAGTCAGGGAGGGGGTAGGGAGAAACCGTTAGTGTTCAGACAACAGAGACTCAGACAAAGACACATTTGGGTGAGAACCAGTAACTGAATAAAAGGTTCATATGTTTGTCGGTTCCGAGTGACTTCGATCGAGTTCACTCCCCCTCGCTCCCCCTTAGTACAAAATAAATAAAAATTTTTCTAATAAGAAAATAAAAACATGGACCGACGTGGTCCAGAATCAACACCGTGAGTCCTAGAAGACCGAAGTACCGCAGTAGACTCTAGAAAATCAACGTTATACACCCTAGATCAAGGAACTGGTCCCTAACTTGGACCCGGGGGACGTAACCCTCACTCTTTAGATCGACGACTTGGTGGTCCCTTCAGGGTCCTCAGTATAAAATTTTGATGTGACCCTTTGCAGGACCGATATTTCTTGAATCGTGTTCATATCGGTTCTGAGTTGTCTCCGACTCGACCCCGAACTCTGAGATAAAGAACTTGTCAACGAAGTAAGAAGAGAAAAACTGTCTGAAGAGTAAACATTCTTCCGAAAATTTCCACTATCGTCTAACACAATAGACGATAGATTTGACAAAAATCTTCACTATCGTCTAAAGAAGTATCCTTTACAAACCTTTTTAATAAGTTTTCGTGAACTCCATCTTCCACTGTGGGGTTTCCCACGACCACTTATATGACCTCTGGGACACTTTCGGGTGAGAGGTAGAAAAGAAAAAGGGGTAGTATTGAGGGTGACGACACCCACTCCTGTAGTCCGGTCTTACTGTTCTAGGTCACAGTAGTAAAAGGTTAAACCCCGACTAGGTTTACCTAAGTCCCTCTATGAGTTCCTCCGTCCATACCTACACATGGTGGCGATAAACCTAATATCTGTCTTTCACGGTGACTTTGTTACTCCCTCACCGTTCAAAGTTCCCAGTCCTGTTCTATGACTCTCTCCAATATCCCAGGTCAGTATACTCAAAATATACTTGAAGTTCGACAGTGACGGAATCCCAACCGTCTAATGGATTATGATGGGTTTACTCGTGGTCCTTTACGTGTCAGTAAGTCTAAGTACAGTCAAAAAAAAAAAAAAACTGGTACGTCGTTTGTCCTTCCTTTTTACTGGAGTCGGATTGGAGAGAGTGAAATCTCTCTAAAAAAAGTTAATCGTTATAGTGTTTCACGTTAACTTACCTCACATCTTTTAGTCTGAACCAACATGGTTGTTTCTTTAAAAGAACCCCTTTAAGATTTTCTTAAAATTTATTCATTTGACTCGTAAATTGAATTCTTTGATCCTTTTTGTAATTTATAATGGTTTTCCTCTTATATTACTTATTTTTGTCTTAAAGTCCCCAAAGGGACCACCAATTTGTGATGTGAAAGGTTACGTCCCCCACACCCAAACTAGGGACTAACCCCTCGATTCTAGGGTGTACGGAGTACCGGTTCTTTCTCTTGTATTTTGTCTCGTTACAACATTGTTTACATTATTTCTGAATTTTTTTTTTTTGAAATTAAACGATGACTACTTAACTACTTGTATAACTACTAATTTTGATTTAATACCTAAGAAGTTTTTCAACTTGTTTATCTGTTCTGGGCCCACTCCTATTCCTTTTATTTTTCTTTTCTTTTTTCTGTCTTGTCTTCCTTCATCGGTATGTTTACTCTAATTTTCTTACTCTGGAAATTAGTTTAAAATACGTTTTGTAAAATTTAAGATCCATTTTACCTACTAAAATTTTAGTCATTTTGATAGAGTTCTTTTCACTTTTCTGGTTTTTTTTCTTTCTATTCACTTTTCTGTTGGATATCTTACGTTCAGTATATAGACTTCCCTGAACCTAAGTATTATTACTTATGAATGTTGAATTGTTATTTTTCTATTTATTGAGTTAAAATTTTACCCGTTTCCTAAAGTCATCCTAAAAGAGGTTTCCCCTATCTCTTTACTACTTATAGATATTCGTCTACTCACCTATTTGTTATCACCATATAGGTATGTTACCTTATCATAAACCGGTATTTTTCCTTACTTCATGACTGTGTACGATGTTGTACCTACTTAACACTCTTGTGATATGATTCACTTTTTTCGGTCTGTGTTCACCAGTGTTTAAGACACTAAGGTAAATATATTTCACGGTCTTATCCGTTTAGGTGTCTCCGTCCTTCATCTAATCACCAAGGTCATCGACCGGTCTTCCCTTTTAACCCACTGACGAATACCTTCGTCTCAACGAGACATCCACTACTTTGACTAGACTTTAATCTATTACCACTATGAACGTCTTGAAACACTTATATGATTTTTCGTTACTTAACATGACATTCTATGGGAAAGTTTTTCTCATTTAAAAATGTCATACATTTAATATCGAGTTAATTTTTTTTTTTTTTCCTTTTTTTTGGTGTTACATTAAAGTCAGTATTAGGGTGGTTGTGACACAAAACCCCTCTGTTGTGTCTCCCTTTTGCTGCAAAATTTTAGACTTTAAGTAAACATTTTTGTGTGGACAGTTATATTCGTTTCCTTACATCCTTATACCCGAACGGGTTTGTCTATAATTACATCCGTATTTTAACAATATTGCTGTATATCATTTTCATTTTTAACTAAGTACGTTATCTTTTCACGTCTTTATCCTGTGTAAATTAAAGTATATATTATTACCACCGTAAACATCCTTTTCTGTAAATAAATATTTTACGACTCCCTTTTTGTGATAAATAAACTGAAAGTTTACTTAAACATAAGATAATTAGGATACTCTACCGAAGGGACCACCGAGTCACCATTTCTTGGGTGGACGGTTGCATCCTCTCTACCCAAGATAAGGAGGCACCCCTTCTAGGGGACCTCTTCCTTTACTGTTGGGTAAGGTCATAAGAACCGACCCTTTAGGGTGCCCCCAGTGTTTCCCAACCTGTGCTGAAGCGCTGATTTACAGTTAGGATGGTGTTACATTTGCATAAACTTTTTATGGCAATATGACGTAAATGAGTTAGATCTCTGAGGAACGACGAGGTTATATGGGATGTACGACCATTAGAGACCGAAAGTCTTAGTTGAGTCGGCCATAGGTTCCCGAAAGGCCTAGGGCGGGCCGTGAGCCGGTCAAGTTGGCAATTCATCCGTCTAGGTCTTGTGCCACAAAGTATTGTTTGCGACCTAGTGAGGAGGTTGGGAGTGGGCCTGCAAATTTAAGGGAAAGAAAGTTTATGGACGCACATTCGAGGTGGTTCAACTCTTAGGATAGAAGAAGTAGAAACGAATAGTGTGTAAGGATAAAATACATTAACGGTCGCACGGATGGGGCGGTGTAATGTTGGTTATCTTTCCCTCCTGGGCGCCGACCAAACAGAAATATACGGAGCGAGAATTTTACCCCGATCCGTGTGTCTTTACTTTTTTTTTTTTTTTTTTAGAAGCTTATTGGAAACTCTCCTCCTTAGCAAAGGTAAAAGGATTTGTACATTGACTTTGCACTTCAAGCTTTTTCAGACCCTTTCGTGAGAAGGTTCGGTGTCCGACCCTGAGGTGTCATTATATTCACTTAACCCCCATTTTTAGACAAATTAAGGGACTGAGTACGCATAACAGAAGATTCGATGGTTGAACGGGTGTCGTTTCTACTTAAGAGGAACGGGGTTAAGAAGGACTTCTACTCCAAATTGTCGGTAGAAAAAGTTCCCGTTCCGCGTTCGTCCTTCCAGTGTGGGATCTCCGAGGGTGTTGAGGTCTACGGAACTTTAGTCTCAGGTTATCCTTATCTGCAAATGTGGCCTTGGCGAAACGGAGTGCTGGCCTTCTCCGAAACGCATTCCCGCAACCCCCGCCTTCACTGCCCTTCCACCATCACCTCATCAACCGCCCACCAACTAGTCTGGGCCAGCGGTACAGGCGCCCCTCGCGCTGTGTAGGACCTCGGCCGCCCATTTCGAAGCGCCCTCTCCCGTAGAGTCCCTCGCACCCCTCGTCCTCTCCGTCTCCCTAGTACCCTTCGTCGCATACCCACCGTCCCGGGACTCCACCCTTCACCTGTGTAACCTCCCGGCCTGAAAACCCCGCTTCCCACCACTCGTCCGGACCTCAGGGACCTTTTCCGGCCGCCCCTAGTCTTCCTCCTCTTTTCGTCCCTGAAGCCCTTCCGGCTTGATTCCCCCTCCGCCTCTGCTCCTGCATACCCTGTCTCACCTTAGAATGATCCCTACTGCCTCCTCTTTCCTTCATCTAAGACCTTGCTCCAACCTTCTTCATAAACCCCTTTACAACGTCATCAAGATTCCTCTCTGCCATTAAGGTAAAGACTACCCTCTCAGCCTTAACATTTCCCTTGCACTATGCCCTTTTATCGCACAATTCCACAGCATTCCCCTCTTTTTATATTGACTTTCGAAACTACCCCGGATTACAAAAAAGAAAATGAAGGCATCCGCGGCGTCGTTTACCCTGGTTGGTCGAGGTCGGGGCGAAGACAAAAACGGTGGCCGCTGGGGTCCACCCCTCCAATGGTCATCACCTCCTTCGGGCCCCCCGAGGTGTCGACGTGGGAGACCTCGGAACCTGCGACGACGGCGACACCGCCGGTTCTAGTTACGGTACGAATACCGGTTTCCTTTCGACTTTGGTTGAGTCTTACGACGACTCTTCCATAACCTTCAACTCCGCTGACGATTAACGTTATAATTACCCCCAATAAAACATTAGAACATTAGAGGGTTATTAAACCTACTTACTTTCTCTTTTGTCCCTATGTCATTAATTTCTATTGAATATAAACTTTGCATATACTACTATAGAACACTAAACCAAAATCCTCCGTCAAACTAACTTGAATCAAGTGAATCAAGGCGAATTCAAGATACATATATTGTTATGACCTCACCCAACGGTAAGGAAAGAGGTCCTCTAGAAGGGCTGGGTCCCTAACTTGGGCCTAGAGGGCGTAACATCCGTCTACGAAATGATAGACTCGGTGGTCCCTTCAGTATTAATAGATTCCGTCACCACATTATACAAAAAACTATTGTACATGCAAAAGGGACTTCAGTCTTCTCTTTAAGTCTATTTAGCGCACCAAATTTAACAGCACACCTCAATTTTTCGACATCTAAGTCTATTGATTACTGGCGGATTGACTTCACGTCAATTTGTACTTGATTCTACTAATTAACTATACACTCAACAAAACGACAAAAGTATGTTTAATCCTTTAATAAACCAGCAAAATATTTTAGAAACAATATTAATCTTCGAATGTTGACTTTACCCAGACTTGAAACTTCGGAAATAGAACGACCTCTTACGTTCTTAAAAGGATATCTTATTCCCCATGTCAAGACAAATATAACGATCTTACGTTCGAAACACAAACCCCTTTTTCGTTGGAACGCTGTTCATACCCCACCTCATAACAGTGGTGAAATATCTATACCTTTTAATCCAAGTACTTACCTTTCAATTGAACAGAATTTAGACATTTACCGTCTGCGTCTACAGAGTGAAGTCACAGGGGAGTCTGAGACCCATAAATCGAAAACAAACCTCAACCTCTTAAGTCAAACAAGGTTCTGTCGGGTAAGGTAACATCAAAAGTACACTTTTTGTTAATAAAACCAAATTAATTTTAACGAAAGGAACTATGTATACTTCTCAAGATGAACTTTTGCATTGAGTACACTTCACTACCTATACAATTAATCACACAAACACCATTAAAGTATGACATACACATATATATATATATAGTTTTACATTTTAACATGTGGAAATTACAAATGTCAAAACAGTCAACATGAAGTCATTTCGACCCACCCGATCCCCCTCTTTCTTTTACGTTAAGAAGTCGGAAGGTCAAACAGTTATCTATTATAGATAGTCATCCGGTCTTCGACACACCTACAAAATTACGAACTCAAGACACCTAAACCGCTTTTGAAAATCGCTTAACCTTCAAACAATAAGTAACATAAAAAACCAAACTTTTCTATCACACTCAGTTAACAAATAAACATTTTAGATCTTCTTTTATGATTTTCGTGTAACTACCTCTACCTACGAACTTACAATTCTAATAATTATAACTACAATGAGTAAACCTGAGTAAAAAAGAAGATTTTTTTCATTAGAGATTTTACCACTAACTTGGGTCGTCTTCCGTCGTACCACGTGCTTATGACCTAAATCTTAGTCTTATGGATGCATACTTTGGATCTTCGGGGTCAATGACCAACATTTACAATTCTAAATCAAAGAACCAATACAATCGGTGTAAAGTTCACAAGTCAGCTGCACACCTACCACTGTGGGTATAGCCTGATCGTTCACCTTTTGTCTTTCAAGACAACCTGTTGTGACTAGGCGTGGAAATTTCCGTATTCCTAAGTCACTCTGTCCACACACTTACGTAAAACTTTCAGTCATTTCCTTCTCCCTATAACAACTCAATCAAACGAAGGCGTAAAAATTTTATGGATTACACGTTTATTTATTAGACATAAAATGGAAGGAGCACGACAGGTGCCGTTGATTCCTAACCCCCTCCGATAGAACTCCAATTTTGAAAACTCTATTGTGAGTTTAAGTCGATAGACCTCAACGGACATCAAATAAAAAATAATAAAATCCCCCGGTACAGTGTATCGAACACCCTAGAATTAAGGGGTTGGACCCTAATTTGAGTCCGGGAGTCGTCACTTTCAAACCGTAGGATTGGTGATCTGGTGGTCCCTTAAGGGACATCAAGTAAATTTTAGAAAAATTGAAAAATTTTAATATCAACTAAATGTTTCAATACGATGAAAGACGACATGTCGTAAAAAAAGGCAAAATGAAATATAACATCAACTAAAATGTCACAGCACCTAAACGGGCATCAAATTTAACTCTCTCTTGTCAGTCCAAAGTCTTAGAAGGAACAGAAAAGTAAGTAAGAGAAACAAGAAGGAATTCACTCATTACCCTACACTTGACCTATGTTAAATTCCTAAAGACTCCAAAGACATC
Source organism: Capra ibex (assembly GCA_006410555.1). NCBI lineage: Eukaryota > Metazoa > Chordata > Mammalia > Artiodactyla > Bovidae > Capra > Capra ibex. The sequence continues at coordinate 53,017 of SJYO01025286.1, read as the reverse complement.
CTTATCTTAAAAAAACACAACACATCCAGTGTAACACTGGGATCACAACCGTGTGTCCGTCGAAAGACAATGTGTCTACTCTACATACTCATCAACCTGAGTCCAACACGTACCTGAGTTGAGATGGGATATAAAATGATGTGGACATCGATAGATTAACTCGTCATTTCGTAGTATTGAACCGGAAATTAAAAGGAAAACCTCTAACGTCGAAAATCAGGTATCGCAAAGACATTAGTATACCAGTATTTTTACGTGTGTCCCGGTTCCAATGTTTCTATAGATTGCTACCGGAAGTTCATTTAACTGACATGAACCACAGTAAAATACCTCCAAAACAAACGAAAAATAAAACAACTACTGCTTACTGGTCCCTTATAAAGGTCCACACAAACGAACCCCCTCCCCCCTAGCCATTCCTCAATCACCGTGAGCCCTTTCACATCAAAATTTAACTTGTCGTTTCTCTAATAAAGCAGTATACTTGAAAAATTACATTAAAGAGGACAATGTCGAAGTCCGGGGACCGTTTCCGGATTGATCGTTATTTTCGTTCCTACTGGACCAACACCGACTTCATCTCTAGTTGCTACACGGAGAGTGCACATCCTTGAACGACTGGGCTCCTGTCTGGGTTCTACTCCATACCTCTACACCCCGGAGACACCCCTTCCACCACCAACCCACATGACAGTCTAAAAATAATCACCAAAACCCAGACGTTTCAGTCCTAACCCAAACTGACCTTCTTGAAGGAACACTTCTATTTGTCTATCCCCACCTAAGGAACTTAATCAAACTCAATTTTAAAGTTCTATTGTCCTCTCTTGAGTGAGGATGTATAACTACCTCACTTACTTACCCCTTTTAGATATAGGACGACGGACAGTAACTGGAGTCCCTTAACGGTTTAGTAGATTACGTAACAAACGAAAAATCTAGTCGGCTGAATCACCCCGACGTCACAGTTGAGCTCCCTCCAAGTACTGTTGACTCCTCTTCCGGTTTCATCCTGGTCCCATACATACACATAGGATATGAAACCCTTCTCAACCTGTATCCTGAGTGTAATCGAAGTATAAACAGTAAACATCCCTTATACACACGTACAAACCAATCATCGATATGTGTCCGTGTACACGCGAGTGAGTGAAATATTGTCTTAAACTCTGTAGAGTTTTGTCTACATTCTTCATAACCGTCGACAAAGAAAACGACAAACCAAAAAATGAACTGTTAATCACGAAAATGGACCTCCTTTATTTAATCTGATTTGACACTTTCTTCTGTCATCAACAATTATAAATGACATATAGATTTAAAAAAAGATACCTTTATAAAGGGGATTGTTCACCCAAGGATGAAACAGTATTAGAGGGAAAATCTTTTTAGGAAAATAGTCTAAGGAATAATGGTGACACTACTAATATCCAACATTCAACAGGTATATTTCCAAAGTAGAATCAAGTCAAAGTAATGAAGGTAATAGGTCAAAAACTCCCGTCTATAAGTCCGTCACGTTGTAAAAAGTATAACCGAATTTGATTTATATTAATCCTCCGTTTTAAACGAGAGATGGGGTCCGATTTTGACATAAAATTGGAACGTATACACGACCAACGACAAAATTTGTAAAAAAAGAAATTTGTCAATACAAAACGGATGTCGAAAAATAATCATACCAACAACTAGTGAAAGAAATAATAATAGTGTTAAATTCACTCAAATACCAAAACAAAACAATTCTTACACAAACAAAAACCGACATAACCCAGAAGCAACCTGAAATTAGATCAACGTCGTTCGTCCTCGATGAGAAACAACACCTCGTACCCGAAGAGTAACACCACCGAAGAGTACAACGTCTTGTACCCAAGACGGACACACCCGAAGTTATCAACGACGGGTGGTCGAAGCAACGAGACGTCACACACCTTAGAAGGGTCTGGTCCCTACAGGAGGCAAGACCGTCCGTATCAGAATTGGTGACTTGGTGGTTCCTTCGGGGTACAATACAATTCTCAGAATTGCTCAGAAGAGTCAACCCACACTTGGAAATTTCTTTATACGTACACATATATATATACGGTGGTGGGAACCGTGTAGTCCAACCTATCGGATCTCGGGTAAACAGGTATTGAATGATCTGTCGGTCGTCTTTCTTTACGACAAGAGTTTGTGACCCAATAGGTCTTCTGATCTCTAATTACAAGTACTCGGATCTTCTCGTATAAACTAGGGACACACCGGGGTAAATGAAATTCGTCGGTCGTTCATAAGTAAGCGGTCGATATTTTGGCACAAGAATCTTTAAATTGATCGTTGTCGGTAAAAGTACATATACCAGAAGAAATGAATAAATCTTTGTAAACTCACTATTGTCTAATCCAAACCACTGGGTAAACTGGGGAAACCAACACTGGTCGAGTGACAGTAGTAAAATTATAAAGAGAAATATCCCTAGCAGGTAACATAGAAGTACAAGTCCCGGTCTGTGCCCTTAATCACCTGTCATTCATTAACAAAACTGAGCGTATGACGAAAAACACTTCTCGTTTCACAACATACATTATTCAACCGTTTGACAAACCAGGACCACCGACAAAATTGAGAAGAAATACTATTTCTTGATGAGTACTTATATAAACCCATTAGATATTTTACCTAATTTTTGTGTTCATTGACTCCTAACCGGACACAAATAGCAACAACGAATAGACAAGCAAGTAAAGAACTCACATCATGGAATGACAGACACAAAAAGGGATCCTCGACATTTGGCTTAGTTTCTTTAGTAATGGTTACCTCATCAGTTTCGACGGTGTCCCTGTTCAGGTTGAAAATTACCACGTTGTCAGTGACAGATAGTGGTCGGTCGTGGGTAACGTGTCGACAGAGGTCGACAATCGGTCTTCGGAGGGAAGGTCAGTCCCCATACAAAATACCTCTCCAGTAATTGTCACAATAGCAACGACATTTTTACTATATACGGTTTATGATATCCCTCATACTTCTTTTTTTATTTTGGGACTTCGAGGTTGGATTTTCAATGGGGGTAACTATTAGGATAATTACCTGGTAGATCCACTGGCTCTCCAGCACTTGTAGACTTGTGTGTAGAGAAATATGACTATGTAAGATCTACAGTTGAAATTTTTTTTTTTACGTATTGTACTCTCAACTCTCAACAAAATAAACCCGGTCATACTGTCGCCACCGGGCCCTCTATCACGGAGTCTATTAAGAGTCTCTGACAAGGTCTCTCTATCTCCCCTTCCCGTCATATATACACTAAAACCATTTCACTCCCATGTACATTAATTCGTACAAATAAAAAATCTTTCAAGAAGACCAGACTATTTCGAAGAAGATCAGTGTTCTTTATCAGTAGTGGTACTTCCTAAAATCACGAAAAGATCCATGTTCCTCTATATTTTTAATCTGAGTATCTTAGTCGAGAACTCTTATCGATCGATAAACTTTTGGACAGGATGGTCAAAAGACCCTCACGTTCTCACGGAGTAAAGAGAAAAGGTGGGACTTGCGGAAAGTCTTCCATGACTTCAAGTCGTCACCGTCGTCGTGTACTAAATTAGGAACGTCTCCCTCTACCGTTCGTACGTGCCGTTCACGGTCAAACACCAACTGTATCGCTTCCCTGACAATCTCGCTTCTCATGTGCATAACACGTAAAACTTCAGTCACCAAACCAAATTTAATCATTTGAATTGACCTCCTGATTCTTCCGACTCAGACTACTTCGTTCTGAGACGACTATGTTAGGAGGATCTTTTTTTCCCAACCTCTCTCGTCGGGAGGCACACAATGTCTTATAGTGTCCCAACTGACATGATGGGCTGTGAGATGAGGTCGAAATGTCCTCTGACAGAAACGATAAAGAATATGTCATTCACCTAAATGAATGAGTCATAACTTAGAACCCAAAAGTGAAGAATTTATCTAAAGAGACTTGTCTCATTCTACAATTACAACATCCATACATGTACCTTATACATCAAACACAAATTTAATTCGTTGAACTATCCCAAATAAAAATCCAAGTACCATCCTTAATGTCCCCCCAGAAATAAGACCTTCACTAACTTTTATAGACCTCCTAATTTCATAAAACGGATTATTAAAAGTAAAAATCCTAAATAAATACATAAGACAAAATTAATCTCTATAAGACAAGAAGACGTCTACGTAATACAAGTTCTATTTAATAAGCACCCAGAACTTGTACGACACGGGTGAAAATTACAGTTCCTCTTTCACCTTCCAGGTCCGACGTGGATAAACGTCGTGTAAGTCTAACTTTGTCCACGGTTTCAGAAGGATGCTCCCTTTCCGAGTCCGACGTAACTCGGTCGTAGACCGGCTCTTCGAAAACTTGGATACATGTAAATGTAGTCCATACCTATCTATCTCGGTTCCTGTAAACCTACGAACAGTCGACTAGTCATGTCCGTCTTTACTGAGTTCTCCTCGTTCTCTTATACTCGAATTATTCATCATCGTAATCCTTGAATTCATTTATTATCGTCATTAGTGAAACATTAATCAATTATTTTTGACTTCATCTCCACACTAACCTAAAAAAATCATAAATGTAGAAACCCAAAATTTCTCAGACTAGTATTTTACTCGACGTCATTCGGACTTTATTGAAAGTAAATTTGGATGCTGTTATGTAAATTTTTAATCACTAGAAATTTATCCAAAACAAATATAATTCTTTATGGTAATGAGTTTCTTCCTCTGATATTGTAAACACCATTACTATGATCAATATAGAACTTCCCGAATTCCTGATAAAAGCACAAAGACAAAACACTATAAGTCTTTGAATCTAAACACGATGTAACTGATATGACGTAAATCTTTTGTCGTATGTTTCGTCTTAAGACATAGAAAAGAAAAAGAAAGAAAGTTTAAATAACCAAGAATGCAGAAATGTCAGTAGGGTTTGGTCTTCCGGATCGACGACGGTTCTTCGAGACACTCTTAGAGAACGTTTGTCATTCAATATAAATAGACAGACTTTGAGTAAATCTTCTAGATGACGGCAGAACCTGACACAGAATCGATAAAAAGATGGACATACACAAAGGATCCGGAGGGTATAGTTTAAGGGTGTTTGGTCTACTGAATTTTGTTGTCTGGAAATAAGAGAGAATCAAGTCCTTCGGTCTTCAGGTTTTAGTTCCACACCCGTTCGGATCCAAGGAAGACTTCCGAGGCTCCCTCTTAGGTAAGGTAAGGAGAGTTGATCGAACAATTATTAATTAGACGTCAGGAACCGTAAGAAACGGAACACAGTCGAATTGAGACGGAGGCAGAAGTGGACCGGAAAGGACACAGAGAGAATGGAGAAGAGTATTCTTCCTCCTCTAAACTAAAATGTCAGGTGAGATTAGGTCGTACTGACGTTGAATTACTAGAGGTAGACATTTCTGGAAGAACAACGGTTTGCTCCAGTATAAGATCACAAGAACCGTCTGTATTTAAACCATCCCCCAACCTTGTTGTGAAGTTTGATGACGTGGTAAGGTCGTTGACTATGAGAGACATGCCTTCAGTCTGAGGGGATCGGTCCCAGTGACAACTGAACTTAAAGAAGAAGTCCTCGACAAAGTCATACTGTATAGGTGATATATCATAGTATGTCAGAGTCACAACAGTCAATGAATTTATTGGTGATAATTAGGACCAGTCCAACAAATACTAGACTTAAGGTTTAAATTATAATCGAAATCTACTCCACCCAACTCAATAGTGTCAACCTTCGGTCAGTAGGAAACGCCATAGGAAACCCGAAGAAACCGACAGGTAAGACAAATAAGATATTAGTTTATTAGTCTTCAATTTGGTATCCAAAAAATATCGTGGATTTCCTTTAGTCCAAGCTCCCCAACTTATACAAGTCAGAACACAATAAACCATTAAATTCTTTAAACCATAGTCCGTAGAGTCCTACTTCGACAATAAAGGAAACGAAAACGTTCCATTGGACTGAATGGTTGGGAACAAAGTATATTGAAGAAACTGGTCAAGGAGTAGCAAAAGAAACAACATGAATGATTCATCGTTGTTTCAACCTGAATCATTCTAGGAATATTACTTCTCGATCTACCTTCTCCATTATTTGGTAATTTGCTACTCGAGGAACTCTCGTTTAATGGGTCATTTATTTTCTTACTTACTAAAGAGATGTCAATTTGTCTTTTGAATCTTTATAGAATTGACTAATTAAAGACACCAAGACACTTACTAAAAGATGGGATCTTAACCCAGTTCAACCCCCCACCAATCCTACGAGGTGAGTTTAACGAAGGGATTACACCCTATGGGGCCAAGCTAGGGACCCAACCCCTTCTAGGGGACCTCTTCCCTTTCCGATGGGTGAGGTCATAGGACCGGACGTCTTAAGGGCATCAGGTACTCCAGTGTTTCTCAATCTGTATTGACTCGCTGAAAGTGAAGTGAATCCCACGAGGACTACAGGTACAGAGAACAAGGGGTTTGGACCCAATCATTAAATCACCACACGGAATAATTTTAATTCTCACATACACGCGAGTCAACACAAACTGGGAACCACTAGGGCACCTGACGTCGGGTGGTCTGAGGACAGGCACCCTAAGAGGGTCGTTCTTATGACCTCATCCAACGGTAAGGGGGACGTCCCTTAGAGACTTGGTCCCTTAGATTGGACACAGAAGACGTAACCGTCCACTTAAGAAATGGTGACTTGAGGGACCTTCCGGGGGTTTAAATCTAATTTGCTCAGATTATTTAAACTGACTTTGTAACTACCTTTACAAAACCGAAGATTAAACGAAACTAGGATCTTAGTGTATAGGAGTCTAGATGACTCACTCAACTCTGACAAGGTATAACTAGACAAGGGGAAGTAAAAGGTCCAAGTGCGACTTATGAGATCTAAACACTTGGTCTAGTTATGACGACATGGAAATGGTCCACACATACAGAACTTCACCATTTTTCTTTATAAAACCATCACTATAATTACTTATTTCATTCTATGAGCTTCAATTTCCTTGACACGGTCCCGTGATTATTATAAGTGAAATTGAATCCCATTAAACCTTTCGGTAAACACGGAGTCATCAAAAGAAGGGATCTCTAATTCAAATTATAAGTCGATTTTACAGAGTAAGACGACGTCGACTAATTTGTGAAAAAAAGAAGGGGGAGTCCGATATGTGTTGGGAGACGATATTCATCACAGGGAGGAGTCGGTGGTATAATAGGTAGGTTACCGATAGTCAGACCAATGGGACAACAAGGGGGAGGAGTCGTCGGTCAAGTTGGAGGAATACCTCATGGTTCATATCACGGTGGTCGACAAAGAAACCGTGGACCTCAGAACGGTCGTAATGGGTGACCTCAAGGTGGACACGGTTGTGTTATGGGCTATTGTGTTCACGTCGGAGGTCGATCGTGACCTGTCCATCCAACGGTCCTATACTTTATGCTTTTTAACCCCGTCCCTGCCCCACCTTTCCACGACCATAATAAGCCTTCGTTGACTTTAAGCTCCACAAAGAAGGACACAAGGGTGGTAGCTTGATGGAGTTATGAAACCTTATCACACATGTACACATATAAATAGGATTTCAAATGTCAAAATACTGAAAACGGTGGTTTATGATGAAGTCTCGTGTTCAACAGCTCGAAAAGTGCTTCCCGACCTTCTATTTATAAAATCTGAAACACCCGGTATGTCAAAGACGGTATTGATGACACGAGAACGACATCGCCTTTTCGGTAAAGATGTGATCCTTTACCTACTCGTACTGGTACAAGGTTATTGAACTAAATGTTTTTGTCTATCGTCCGTTCTTAGTATCAAATGGACAGGACCCGAAACGTCACAATTTCAAGAGTGCCTAATCCCGACCGTATGGCGTGAACAGATTTACTATCCTTGACTAAACGATTAGAATCTTCTTTATATAGTATATGTCCACAAGATCCGGTTCTCCATACGCGCGAAGGAATTACTTTCCTAATATTTACGACCATATATAAAGAGTTCGATCCTTTCATCTTAAAATCCTTTTCTTATTCATCGGTCGAGCAAATCTAATACATGGGAAGAAGAATCTCCGTCCCCTTTCTGATTACTTTCGTACCATTACCTAAATACCATCCAGGAGGAGACACCCGGAGAGTATCACATGGGTACGGTCTCTTTTGTCGGAGCTTGGTAACGGGTCAGGGATGGACACCCGACACTCGTGACTTTCACCAACTTGTCACACTTTGGTTTTTACCCGAATACTTGAGTTAAGACAAACACCAGGGAATCAGTATTAATATAATGGAATATAAATCCGTCTCGATATCAAGACGTCGAAACTCGGTGTAAGACAACATTAACCCTTCGTTATATCGTCTTACCAATTCTCATACCCAAATCTCTATCTGACCGTCCCAGGTACTACGAAGGGGTAAAAACTCGACACAGTAGAACCGTCTCTTGAATTAGATAGGTCCGAGATCAAAAGAAATATATATTTTACCGTATTAGTAATATTAGGTCTCAACGTTCCTAATTCATTCGTCAGTTATTTATAATCGACAATACTTACTTTCAAAAGGAAAATCTTCACGAACAAAATAGATTATATAGATAGAAAAGGAAAAGCCTTGTTGGAGAATTTTGATAATATGAACAAGAACTGTATCAAATAGGTACCTTTACTATCTACTTCAACATAAACGGTGTGTTCGGAATCGTCGTAAATACTAGGTCTTTCTCGATTAATGTAACTAATTTCCCGAAATTTATTCTCTTACAAGAACGAACTTGAAGACTTGATTCATTCACTGACCTCACAGATAATCAAACAAGTACTAGTACAAACGAGGACTACCGTTTTTACACGTCGTCCAAAAAGGACTCTCAAGTTTTGAAAGTTAAAGTACAATCGACGGTACTTCCATCCTTCTGATCCACTATGACAATGGTTTAATATGAACTTCCTTTGAGTCCTGGTCTTCTACTTCCTACATGTACGTAGTATAACTAGTGATTTCATACAACATTTGTAGGAAATCAATAAACAATCAACCCGTAAGAGTGTGAAAAAGGAGGAACCAAACAAAACCAGGGTCTCAGGCTACTCACCCGGAAAATAAGGACGACGAGGACAGTTTTGACGGAACGGACGGCCGGGGGTCGGGGGTGGGGTCGGGGTCGGGGGTGAGGGTTCAGTTGGGGTCCGTGTCTTCTCCGCTAAGTGTCTCCTCGATGGTCTACTTGCTCTTAGACCTGAAGAACCTATGGTCCAATTTATTTTATAGGATAGAATGAATAGAGTAGAATAGAATGACATAAGAGGGAAATTTCTTTCTATTCAAGTGTAGACACAGTTGACAGGAGGGTTATGATCCTAAAGACGTAAGACCTTAGGTAAATTTATTCTATGAATAGGAATCCCTAATTCAATTTGGTTCTCACTAAGGGAAACCCACCCAAAACAAAAACCCAGTCCCTCTATTCTCTTATGTCTCGAGAGGTGGATCTCTCTTCAGAGGATACTGATCGTAGACCTTCAAGACATTTTAAGACGTGAAGGAGAAATATGTCGTCTGAGAACTTTCGGAGAATGTCGAACATCACTTTACTCATCCCTTCTTGACAATGAGATGGTTATATACCAAACATAAATTTTGGAACCGTGACAAGAAAAAGAGGGACGATTTGTTCTCCCACCACATTAAGAGGTTAAGGATGTGGGGACTTTTTTACTATCGGTCTTTACGTCACTAAGACACGTACCTACACTAATATTTGAGTAAGTGACTACTCAGAAAAATCTAATAATTTTATGTATTAAAACCATGTCAGAACAAAATAGGCCTCTTCATGAAAACGGTCTTAGGAGACTTCGTAAGAAACTTGGTCTGTAAGAAACCTCGTAAAAACATCAAATATTGATCTAAATATGTTTGGTCAATTCAGTATCTATTAACTTTTGTATTTCTGTATCGTATTACTTCGTGTTTTAGAGACCGGTTCAGGATGTCTCTTTTCACTATCAGACACGAAACTCATATCAATTGAGGTTTAGGGTCTCTCGACACATCATGTCGAATGACGTCAAATAGTCTTTCTACTCCGTGAACTGTCAATGTAATTCCTCGATTTCAGTTATGCCGTCAACATCTAAACGATTACGGTGACATAAAAAGACGAGTATCGTACCTGGGTAAGTATACTGATTAAATCCATGTCCGAAGAGGTCAGTCTTACTCTAACTTCCACGTCCTAGCTTCGGCCGTTCAAGGAGTCCGTTTCTCGCTCTCTCCCTGTCCATTCAGTCAACCTTGTCTTAATATACCTATACAAGTCTACAGAAAAAAAAAACGTTGTAATTACACTTATTACTAGCAACGATGCTCGTGGGTACAATTTGACTCTACTTTATAAACCTAGTCTATTAGAGGGACAAGTAACATTACCTACGCCATTACCTTTTATGCTACTATAGGAAATGTGTCAGAATCTTAGTGAATATGAGTCGGAACTTATCAAGTCATGAACTAATAAGTCCATAGACGGAAATAAAAAAAAGAGACACAGAATCGGTAAAAGGATTCCTATCTGTCATTTTCTTCATAATGTGTTAGTTTGGTAAAAACGATGAATCTTAGTATCTTATAGTACCCACCTCCATGAACTTACTCTCAGGTCGGACAGTGGGTCACGAACTTAAGAGGAGAGGATATAATGTAATCGGAAGTGTTCTACCTCGACCAAAAATAGTGTTGTCAAGTAAGAAAGTATAAGTAAGTGAGACAAAAAAAGGTATTCCTATAGTATGAAACGAAAAAAAAGTATCAAATTAAGAACTACGTAGTAAAATATTTGACGGATCTTTATACATGACACTAACCGTTTAGGGTAATCACCTATATGGTACAAAATGCCATCAACTTTCATATGTTTCCGTATAAGTTTGCTTATCGACCCTGTCGATGAAAGTCCAGTACTGTTTATTTCAAACGTAACCTTTCTGGAGAAAAAAAAAAAAGAAAATAAAACTGCATATCAAATAAATGTTACAACGTAATCAAAATTCACATGTTGTTTCACTAAATGAACGACATGTATGTATGGATAAAAAAAAAAGTCTAAGAAAAGGGAAACTCTCGTAAGGTATTCCAATTTATATCAAGGGATAATGTTGAAATTAAACAAATAAATGAGTAAGATAATATAGGAATATTAGAATGTTGAAAACAAAAACCGGTGTGACGTACCGTACACTCTAGAATCAAGGGACTGGTCCCCAACTTGGGTCCCGTGACCATCACTTTCGCAACCCAGGATCGGTGACCTGACGGTCCTTTAAAGGATTAGAATGTTGAACTATTAACGAACTTTTTTTACCACAGTCCATCTTTCCCAACTTTAATTACCAATTTTACTTGAAAATAAACGTCTAACATAACAATAAGTTAAAGAATACATGACCTTTCCAACTTACACAGACTTTTTAATAAAAATTGAAAATTGTCCGTCAACTACGGAGGTGGTCGGAAAGGTCACTGACCTTATTTTTGTCTCAGACTGCTTTCCTTACCCAGACCCTGAAATTGTCCCTCAGTACCATTCATTCCACATCGACCCCCTCGTTCCTTTACCGATTCTGACCAGAATTCGATAATCGAAAGATTAGACTATAAGTAAGTCCAACTGAATAAGTCCACAAATTAGGTTGGAGATATTAGACAACCGATTACTCTTATGAAAAAAAACAAACAAACAAATATTCCTGTAGTATATCAATGTGTCGGAAAATAAAAGTTGGCTGCACACAGATCTTTTCTCAGTCAGCTGAATGTAAAATATGTATCGTAGTCACTGTAAATCCTTTTTCATTACTAACCATCCAGTAAAGTTTTAAAACAACGGAAACAACAAACTTATGGACCTCCATTGGACTACGTTTGAATTTTCTGAAAACACAACCCTCGACTCGATGGAGAGTGGAATATAGAGAATAAATAACCAACCCTTACCAGTTGGTCACAGAAAAAATTTTACAACGAAGAATCATAGAGTCTTGAGATTTAAACCTCTCCAGGTATTTACCCTAAAAAAAAAGAAACGGATATCAGTATTTTTACTTGTCTTCTTTCATGTAAAAAAAAGAAAAGAAGATTGAAAAATTTCCACTTTATAATCTGAGGTCTCTGAATGAACGATTGAAAGGAAAAAAAAAAAAAAAGAAAAAAAAAACACACACACACAAAGAAAAAAGAAAGAGACAAAAGAATGTACCAAGACCACCTAAGGGTAAACGACTACGACCACGACAAAAAGCACACTAGAAGTTGCAAAAACCCACTGGTAACTGGGACACTGGAGTTTTACCACAGGTTGATTGGTGTTAATTGTAGAAAAAAAAATTAATTGCTTAAATACCATAATAGAAAAAAAAAAGAAGAACCACCCCTTACCCCAACCCCAATAAGAAAGAAGATCTAATAGGTCAGTTCTTTTACTTCTGATGTCTCTTCCCCAAACCGAACCACCGAATACGACGTCTAAGTAGACTGCTTCTCCTCCTTGTGCCTCCAGTATTTTTACGTTCATCAAAAGGTGTCCCGACCTCAAACCCTATAGTCATAGGAAGTAGTGTTGGTGCTCGATTTGTTGTCTACGGTAAGACCTACCGAGGTATCCGTTGTCACCTCGTCTCTAAACTCGGAACCACTGAGATCGTTATTACGTACGTAAACTAAATTATTATTCTGAGACCCCGGACATGCCCCTTGGTAGAACCTGAAAATGTCTTCAGTCACTACCCCTTTTTCTTTTTTTTCAGTCACTACTCGCAAGGGAAAGAATTTCCCAAAGGTAAGAAAAAAATTTTTTTTTTTATGGGGATAAAGACGTCACCGTATCGTAGACAATTTTAAATGAATCTTGGTGTTTAAACAGAGTTCGAAAAATTGTCAACCACTTTACACGAACAAGTTGTCCCAGTAAGGTTATATGGGAACTGGACCAGGTCGGAAAAGGTTTGCTTATCGGGAATAAGACTGTATTTCGTTCAAAACAAACATAAAATGATGACACCAGTTAAAACTATTATTGACCAAGGTTTGTTTCGGAATGATAAATAATCACCCCTTTACTAAAATTCTGGTAGGAAAGGAAAGTCATAAATTTAGATTTTTCAGGAGTAGGGATAAAGTAAAAAACCTAAGAAACAAGACCTTTTACGTGTACGTAGTGATTACGTGTTGACGACCTATATCGACTCAGGACCCTGTAACTTCCAAAAGGGTAACCCTACTCAGTTTCGACCATGGAAAGTCCGTAAGAACAGAGTCTATTGGTAACGACAAAAATGACGGGCAGATTCGAGGAACAGAAGTTGACTCAGACTCTTTTAATGAACTAGTTTTCGACCAGTCTTGAGTAGTGTCTTTACTGTAGGTCACCAGACAGAGAGACTCTTGACCAACGTTGACTTTTATCTCTCTAAACTGACGAACCTTATTTACCACCTGAATCACTGACTTTAACGTTGAACAGGAAAAAGAACCGTAATGTCCAAAACGGTTTTCTTGAAAAAACATAGTCTATAACTACACACTTTCACTTCCTCGATCAGACGACTTGGTCCTCATCAAACTCTATGACTTGACAGCAAAAACGTGTAAACTCATGAAACGTCTGACCGAAACATATTTGCATAGGAGACCAAAGGATATACAACATTTATAAATCTAGTATTAAAGTAATATTTATTTACATATTTATAAGACGAACACCAAAGAAACAAGAAATAAGGTGTTAGGTAGGTATATACTTTTAAGTATTGGAAAAAATGAACACACAAAATCGGAGAGTCACCACAGATTGAGAAATGTTGGGACACCCGATATCGGACGGTCCAAGGATATAGGTACCTTAAGAGGTCCGTTCTTATGACTTCACCCATCGGTAAGGGAAGAGGTCCCCTAGAACTGGGTCCCTAGTTTGGACCCAGAGGGAGTAACGTCCGTCTAAGAAATGGGAGACTCGGTGGTCCCTTCAGGGTTGTATTACGATAATATCGAGGTAGTCTTTTTATGTATGTATCTGGGTTTTTAAACGTACATCAAGGTTTTCAAAATACTGACATGTTTCATTTGGGAATTTTTAAGTCTACTTTTATCTCCTAAAAATACTACCTATAAAAAGTGAAAGTATAACAGGGGGAAATAACTTGTACCAACTTCCATGACTCACTTCCTTCGTAAAAATTTCCTTTACGTTTAATAAGAACCTTTTTAGACGAAGTTTTTCTTCCTTCCCACGTTTTCAACGTTATCTTTTTAAAGGGTCACCCCAACAAACACGATGGATGTCCACCTATATCAACTATTGAGGAAGTAAACACGACAATAAATTCCGGTGGACTTTTGAGCTTAATAGTAAAGGACACCCTTCCGTATAATGAATTTTTAATTTTTTTTAAAAAAAGATTTATAAAGTGAATTGTAAACGAATTTTATACACGTCTTCAAACTAATCATATTGATCAACAGAAACTCTGGACTAACAGAGTTCAGTAAATTCTCGGGTTCAGTAACGGAAACAGGTAAATCCCTTTCAAAAGAAAAAGACGACAATTCGGAATTTGAACTAGAACCACGAGAAAACCCCTCCTAAACCACCCACGGGCAAAGGAAACAAATGGGTAATATAAACCGATTTAAAAAAATTATATGTCATGGCCCATTCGATTGACAAGATTGCGGAAACACCCGTACCCGGGAATCACTCCGCGCCTTGACCGAAACTCCTGGACCTCCCTTTTACCGGGAGGGGCTTCCCCCACACCGGTCGACGCCCGCAGTGCCCCGGCGGGGCGGGGAGGCCAGCCCTGCGCCCGCGACGACCGCGGTAGAAAGGGCCGACGCCCTCCCCAGTGTCCAGTCACAGCCTAGGAGCCGCGCTCACTCCTCCTGCTTCATCCACTAGTCTGGCCGGCTCTCGAAGTTCAAGACTGGCCATTCTCGTCGTCCTCTTCCGACCGAGGACTTTGCCTTCGCCCCTCCCGGACTCCGCCCGGCCCCTACGTCGACCCCCTCCCCCGGCCTCTCTCCTTACCCCTCCCCCGCCTTGGAGGCCCACGGCGACCGCCCTCTCCTGGGAACGCCGGATCCCCCTCCACAAGGAAACCAGGAGTTTGGAGTCGAAAGAGTGACCCGAGGAAGGACGACACAGGGCCAAACTTTTTAACTTCTAAAGAAACAGAGATCTGGAAGACCTTTTACATTATTAAGCCTTTTGGACACTATTCAGTATTCTGACTTGACAGGCCCTCCCTTCCACTACCACTCCTAAAGAAAATGCCGGCGGTTTTTCCCTCGTCCTCAGTATCCGGTCGCATACCCTTCCGTCCCGCGACTGATCCTGACAGCAGTGACCACGGAGGTAGGACCTAATTTACAAAAAAAGAAAATAAGATCCACGGAAAAGGAGCCCCGTCGGGCCCTAAGAGGCTTTCCTGTTACCTAGGACCCTGAGCGGGTCAACCATCGACATCGTCGGGACGTCCCGACAGAGCACTTATATTCGATCACTACGACCCACGACCACCACATCCCTTTTCACCATCCACTGCAAAAGGAAGGTAGAATGTTCTTCATTCTTACTTTTTACGAATGCTGTTTACGGAAGGTGGGTCTAGTCGACCCTCTGACCGATCGTACGTCACAACTATGAATTGTCAAGAAAGGTACCCAGTAGAAACACACCTAAAATGGAAAGTAAAGAACAAAATTTCGGTACTGGTACGTCAAGTAGTCGGTGGCTAAAGGTCTTCTAGTACTAGGGTGGTAACCATTCAGTCTCGCAGTGAATACAAAATGTTTATTTGGGGTATTTCCAATGAAACACAGTCAAAAACTTTGTCAAAATTTGGTAAATATAAAACTAGGAAAAAACCACGGATTTGTCTGAATGAATTATTCACATAGTATCACTAACGATTCGTTTACTTAGAAAAGAAAAAAGGATCGAATCCAGATACATGTAGTCGGTAGAATCAGACAGAAATAACTTGTAATTACCCTGTGAAACAATATAAAAATACCAACCATATGGTACAACGGTCCAATTTCCTTTTTAAATTCCCGGTGAATTGTCTTCGGAAAATGATAGTAAAAAGATTCCCAGACTAAACTCTGACTGAGACATTGATACTCAGTCGACCAAACTTGAAGGTGTTTTCCTTCGTCTTTTTGTTCATCTCGGTCGGACGACTTGAGAAATGTTGGGTCTGTAGGTCTCGGACCTGAATGAACAAGGTGCTCTTCGCGAAGTAAATGAAGGAATATGGAGTTCAAGTAATGTATCGTTCCAGAAAGAAGTACAGAAAGTGTCAGGAATTACGAGTCAATAATCATTTTGTCTCATTTTTCATTAAAAAATTTTTTAACGATAAGAGAGATTTGTAGTATTCCTCTGTCCAAACTAAAAATGTTCAATATAGGGTCCTAATATCTTTTGAACACTACCCTTACCCCTCCGTGTCTTCCGGCGACATAATCAATACAAAAGTCCTTCACTGTGACACAGTTAGGACCCAGAGTCCTCTTAAAGGCAACCCAGTTCGGTTACTCACAAGACACGATTGGGTAGAAACCTATATCAGTAAAATATATCATCTACGAAAACACCGAACCCCTTTTGTCTTTGTCAAGAATAAAAAAGTACATGATATAAGTTAAATCTTGTAACAAGTGTTTAAGTGTGACCACCCTTAAGATCCTTGTTTTACTTAAATCTCGAATCATATTAAATGAATCTTTATAGAAAAGGACCCTGAGGACTGTCACGTCTGGTCACCAATTCTGACAAAGGTAAGCTCCCCCGTGCTCAAGGTGGAGACCAGTCCCTTGATTCTAGGACGTTCGTCGTACCACCTGGGGGAGGGGGTGTTGTTGTTGTTTTTTGATTTGATTCTTGAACAGGGGACTTTTTCAAGGGGAGGGGGGGTGAGTCGACGAGAAGACTGTTATAGTAGACTAAGTTGTTGTCTATGAAAATGGATAACTCAATACACGGTTCGTGACACAATCCGGGACCCCAATGTCATCACTCGTTTTTCTATACCCACAAACGAGAGTAAACACGAGGGGACCACCGAGTCTCCCATTTCGTAGACGGGTGTTACGCCCTCTGGACCCAAGCTAGGGACCCAGCCCTTCTAGGGAACCCCTTCCTTTACCGTTGGGTGAGGTCATGAGAACAGACCTTTTAGGGTACCTACCTCTTCGGAGAGTAAATCAAAGATTAAATCACGTTCAAACAACGTTTGAAACCGACGATTTAGATTCTTCTTTTAGAAATATAACACTGCACGTGTATATTCTTATGTAAATGTGTATACATATACATTAATTTTATGGTACTTTGAGATAAATGGAGTGATGAATGCAACGTGAAAACATAAAGGAGAAAGTAAAATCTAAAGAGGAACAAATAAAATTACGACCAGGATTGGGTAATTTAAGTAGGTGTTGAGTGTTTATGACTACCGACGTACTGGACATCAAACTTTTAGTAACCAAATCATCCGGGAAGCAGAAACTCCTTCTCAGTCTTCGTCCCTAAGTCCTTTTTGACAAACTTCCTTTATGTAGTCCCACATTCCTCGTTTACAAACTTACCACCTTTATCACTCCGAAAAGAAAAAATGAAAAACCATAAAAGGTTCTAATGGTATTATTATATGTATCTCTTTATCGAGAGTATTTCCTCTTTAAAACTGATATACTTAAGAAATTCTCTGAGACTATAAAAAAAAAGGACATAATTTTTACTCCTTCTTGATATTTATTTCGTAATTACTTGAAACATTGTAAATCAAAAAAAAATAGACATTTTACCTCAATTATGGTGGAGTGACTTAATAACAGTGATAACTTACTCAATTATATATATTTAGTGAATTATATTACGAATCACAAATTATTGAAATTATTTACCACTTCAATGAAATACCGGATTGCGAAAAGTTTTTCTGTTAGAGACTCGAGAAAAAATCAAATCTTAATATCCACTTCAGACTCTTCAAATTCGATACTTATTTAAATGCAGTACCGAATACACCTTCTTTTTTTAATCAACTGGGTTAAATGTATAGACTTACCTAAATCCCCGAAGGAAACTTGTAGACCCGTGAATTTCTTTGAACACACATTAGTAGAAAAGGTATTCTACTTAAAGTCTTATTCCAACGTATAAGGACGTAAATACTCAACTATCATGACGGAGAGAAGGGAGGACATCTTCTACGAATATTTTAGGCCTAGGCATAACTACTACTCGGGCGGTTAGACCTGTAAAACCTATGCCGACCTGTCCATAATTTAGAGTTTTACGATACTCATTTCCGGAAAAGTACGATCATTTCCCCTCCCTTTCTGAATACGTCTCTTCTAGTGACCAAGTAAAGAAAATTAAAAAGTACGTGAGACTGAGTCCTGTCGTCCATTGTTTAGAGAGAAACTAGACTTGATTTATCGACTTCATACATATCAAAATCCAACATGATCATGTGATTACTGGGAACAAAGGGAGATCCGTCTCAAATGTCGGTACGCCCTAGTCATATACTCCCGTCCTCTTCCCAAATAGTAGACAATGAGGTAATGGCTAGCAGCTTCAAAGGTACTTCAAGCCCTCAAATTTGTCGAATAAATAGCTCAAGCTGCATGACTACTATGAGGACACCAAGAACACCCTTTGTTCAGACTGGATTTCGTCAATTCTGTCCACTCCTATCTGATCTTTTACGATATACATTAACACACTCTAATCAGTAAACACAAAGAGCCAAATATGTAAAGACACGGAATTTTACTTTTAAATCTTAATCGAAGAGGGGTCGGACCTTTTACAGGGATATAGAACGATAATAAAACCCATTTTAGACCTAACATCCTTAGTCAAATGTCCTGTTTTAGGTGTCCACTGTTTAGTCTACTGTTTATCCTATGTGAAATTCACTCCGCAGTGCCTGAAGGGACTACCGAGTCGGTCAATTCTTGGGTGGACGTCACGTCCTCTGCGTCCTTTGCATTCAAGCTAGGGACCCAACCCCTCTAGAGGACCTCCTCCTGTACCGATGAGTGAACACAAGAACGGACCTTTTAAGGTACCTGTCTCATCGGATCGTCCGATATCAGGTTTCCCAGCTTTTCTCAGTCTGTGTTCACTCGTATTCGTGTCTACCTCCATAGTACCCGAAAAATGAAGGATTTCAGAGTCTTTATTCAGAGAAAAACAACGTTTCTCTCTTTGAATCCGAAGTTCCATATGAAGGACTACCACTCCTAATACTCGGGTCATCTCCCTCTTATTCTCTTTAACATCTCCTAAAATCTTACTCACTATGGGAAGTTTAATCGACGTCACAAATTTTAAAACGAAAAACCATATCTCTACTTCCATATCACTTTCCCCGTACAAATAGTGGTGATCACTTCCGTTACTTACCATATCTTAAAAATCTTCATTAACCTATTATCAATTCAAGCACTACAAAGAACCAACGAAGGAGAAGTCTTATTAGATAAGTCCCTAAATATATATTTTATAAACAACGATCCGATAAATACAGTCGCTTTTCAATCTTTTTCCGATTTGTAGGTTTTCATCCTCTTTAATACAATATAAGTATTAAACTATACAACTAAAGTCCAAGAATGCCAAAAGTCACAACATCGAATTAATGTTGAAGAGAAACGGAACACTAAATGAAAGACCTTTACATACTCCTTTAATTCTAACATAGAAACTGTAGATATTTATGAGGGACAAGGTTTTTCAATGGAAATTTCATCTGATCTTTATCTTAGTGTATCAAACTTCTACCTTCCTCAGAATCTTCACTTTATTAGGTCGGAGAGTCGTTATGTCTATAGTGACACGAACGAGACGACCCTGTAGAGGTCTCGACCTCTCCCGAGAAGGACAATGAAGTGAAACCCCGCAGTCGACATTAAAAAAAGACGACGACAACAAGCCAGTGATTCAAAACAGACTGTGACGCTGGGGTACTTGACGTCGTGTGGTCCGAAGGGACAGGAAGTGATAGGGGGTCAAACGAGTTTGAGTAGTTTGGTGGCTCAAAGTCAATACGGTAGGTTGGTAGAGTAGGAGACAGTGGGGAAAAGGAGGACGGGAGTTAGAAAGGGTCGTAGTCCCAGAAAAGGTCACTCATATGTCCCAACTAAAGGAAATCCTAACTGACCAAACTAGAGGAACGATAGGTTCCTTGAGAGTTCTCAGAAGAGGTCGTGGTGTCAACCTTTCGTAGTTAAGAAGTCGCGGGTCGGAAGAAATACCAGGTTGAGAGTGTAGGTATGTACTGACGATCTTTTTGGTATCGAAACTGATATATCTGAAAACAACCGTTTCTCTACAGAGACGAAAAATTATACGACAGATCGGAATAGTATTGAAAGGAAGACTCCTCGTTCGTAGAGAATTAAAGTACTGATCTCAGTGACAGACGACACTTAAACCTTGGGTTTTTTATTTTAGACAGTGACAAATGTGAAAAAGGGGTAGATAAACGGTACTTCACTATCTTGGTTTACGGTACTAGAATCAAAAAACTTACAACTCAAAATTCGGTCGAAAAAGAGAGAGGAGAAACTGAAAGTAGTTCTCCGAGAAATCAAGGAGAAGTGAAAGACGGCAATCTCAGTATAGAAAACGTATAGACTCCAACAACTATAAAAAGGGTCGTTAGAACTAAGGTCGAACACGAAGTAGGTCAAACCGTAAAACGACTACATGAGGCGTATATTCAATTTATTTACCCCACTGTCATATGTCGGAACAGTGTGAAGGAAGGGTTAGAACTTGGTCAGACAACAAGGTACATTCCAGGACTGACGACGAAGAACTGGACGTGTGTCCAAAGGGTTCGCTACCCATTCCACCAGACGAAAGGACAGAGAAATTCTTAAAAGGTGTCAAACAACACTCGGTGTCTCAATTTTTCCGAAATCACACCAGTTACTTCGTCAAAAAGACCTTGAGTGAACGAAAAAAATACTAGGTTGTCTACAACCGTTAACCTAGAGACCAAGGAGATGGAAAAGATTTAAGTCGAACATGTAGACCTTCAAGAACTAAGTACATGACGACTTCGGATCGAACTTCCTAAAATTCGTAATAGAACGATCGTACACTTTACACGTGTTAACATGCCATCAAACTTTAAGAAACAGTGAAGGAAAGAAACCCTAACCTTACTTTTGACTGGAAAAGGTCAGGGCACCGGTGACGACTCAAAAGGTCTAAACAACTGTATCACGTCGTGAAATTGTCATAACAAAAAATGCTAAAATTTATCGAGTCGATTTTAAGGTGACACAACAATGGTGATCTTCAAAAGAGAACAAATGTAAAAATTTCCAGTGGTTCCTTCTTCCTAACCGAAACCGGGCTCTTAAGTCGACGGGGAAAAAACTCTGTAGACGACGTATGGCGATGATGTAGCTACTACACAAGGTACGGGAACAGGCCCTCTAAGCATCCTTCCTTTTCCTCCGTCACGACCGGTACCTCTTTTTTAGATTCGGGTTTTTGTCACATACCTTCTCCGACTTTAGGGGTAAGGCCTTCTTCTTTCTAAGTCATTGGACTTCCTTTCTACACTTTACAGATAGACACTTGACGTCACGAACTAGTCTCGTCAGGTCATTAGACGTAATCACTCGTACCACGAACAAGAAAGAGGACAATACTGGCAATAAAATTTTCATTGACTACTTCCCCTGTACGGGTGATCCTCTAAAGTTACTACACCATAAATTTCCTAACAGAGAATCGATTAAGATAATTGGGTCACCTCGTGACAGATGAGAAATTAAACGGTGTAATCCTAAACTAGATGGTTACAAAACCTAAGACAACGACTGTAATTAATTACAACAAAAAATACGGGTCCCCTTATACGGATGGCATACACAAACTGATTCGAGTGTTCTCCTTAAAAAACGGTACGTGATAAGACGTGAGAGAACGCCAGGGTTGACGTCAAAGGACCCCTCCTGAAGTCCCTCCCTGAAGACAGAAAAGATAAGTACGACACGAAGGACCTCTGTCTTATTTTTAGTAGAGCCCTTTAATCAAGATGTCTCTAGTCACGATTTCAAGTCGGCTATCGATACCTTGACTGAGGACAACGTCTATCACTACTCTTACCCCTTTAGTCCGACATACAAAAACGTCCTTGAACGATCTTTTTCCATCCTAGTCTTGTCACGAGGGGTCTCCTCGGACAGAAAAGACTCTTCATGTGTAAACTGGGTCTAAGTGACCCTCTTGTTTGTGCATTTTACATTACTTTGAACGAAAGAGGGATGTCGCAATGAAATGACAAGGAAAGTCCCAAAATGGAAAGAAATGGAAGTTTCCATTTGTGAAACCTTTGGTAATGATCTAATGATTTGAGGACAAATTAGATTTACGAACCAACCCTATCGGGAACGGAACATGTCCAAATAAAAAAAGGGGTCTCAACGTGAGTGGTCATAATTAACGAAGGATCACGAAAGGGGAGTGAAGAGGTACGAGAGATCCTGTCGATTCGGACCGTCTTACAAAAGATCCGGGAAGCAGTCTGACTGACGTAAAAGGTTAGTCTCCTCTGAGTAGTCCTCAATCATTTTAACTCATACGCGGAGGAACTGTGTCTGTTAGTGATCTGAGTCACAAGATTCTTTCGGACACCGCAAAGACAAATTACTCGGTCAGAACTTCGAAATTTTAGGGGTATACAACTCAAAGAGTAACTTCCAAAGAAATGTTCCTGGAACGATTCAAGTGGAGTCCCAAAAGAGACTCGGAACTGTTTCGAATCGGATTCTCTTATGGTGAAACTATTGGCGTATCACCTTTTTGATAGGGTAGAAGAACCCTTCTTAGTCGAAATTTATAACCACCACTCGCGAAAGAAAATCTTGGTCCTAATAAAACTATGGACTTGAACGACACACACCTCTACTTCACGTTTTCGCGATTCTCATTACATCGTATACAACTTGTGACTTACAGCGACCTCGTCACAAACACCGGTGAAGTTCTTGTACCGGCACACATCGTGGAAAATTTTTCATGTGTCGGGTTGAATGACAAAAGGTAAAAATAATGGTTGTCTTCCTACCCCAAAAAGGAAGGTTAGTCACCATATACAAGATCTAAATTTCTTTTCACTACTAACATTGAAAAAATCGACTCATCACTAGGGAAAACTTTGAGGACCTCTACAAAAACGATGGTTTATTTAGTACAAAATACCATGAGTTCGGTAGGTTTTCACTTTCTATGTCTTAAACTTAGATACGTCCTGTTTATAGCATTACCTTAGTATCGTGAAACCTTTTGGTACTGTCTTCTATGCATGCCACGTTAAGATACTTATCACAAAGTGGTGTAAATTTGATCGAATCCCGGACAATCCAAATTACGGAATCGAAGAGTAATGATTACTGGATCCCTTAACAATAATCGTAGTTTGTTCTTCAAGTCCTATCAGTTCCGTCGTCTCTTATAACGGTCTTTTTTTTAGAAATTCTGTCCTCCCTTAAAGATAACATATATTCTTTTTATTGTTCACTCACAAAAATTCTGATAGTCACAGTATATAAACTAGTAACCTTATTAATCGGGTAGTTAATCATAACTCTTAAGACAAGTACCACGATTCATCAATCTCCCCATATTACACATTCAGTATCAAGATAAGAATCACTAACATATCACATTTATTAAATATTCGAGACTTATCAGTCGAAATAGATTGAACTCCCGTAATTTTAGTTAATGACGGACCTTGAAACTTCTCTCTTTTTAAGTCCCTATCTATTCAACTTTTCGTGACCTTGACAAATACAGGTATGGTCTAACCATTTAATGTTTTGAACCTTCGACCACAGATCTTAATTGACAAATCTTAAGTTTTCCCCTGTATTACAAAATGGAAACACTAGATAATCGTCCTTAACCAGATGACATTACAAACTCCTCGTTTCCCTTCTTTTTAAAAAGTGAATACGTGAACAAAAACTTCTGTCAAACATACTGTGTTATGTTTTGAAAATTTGTTGAATAACCTGGAAAGGAAATAAATAGATATACACCCATCTTTACAAACCTTAACAATATGTCTCCAGTAAAATTCTTTTCTTATGACACTCTAAAATATAAGACCTTTTATAACTAACTTTTCTCAAAACTCACGGATGGTACGTGTCTTGTCGACATAGTTCATCAGTCCTCGTACGGTGCCTTACGGGGAAGTAGGCTTCTCTAATGGAGCCACGAGTGTTTCGAACTCCCGGTTCCTCCCTCCACCTCCACGACGCAGGTTGCCAACGTCTCCAAGGGAGAACAGAGTCACTCGACTCCAGGGTCAAGGTCCATGGAGGACCGAGACTAAGGACTGGAGTTTGTGACAGGGGTAGGACCTCGGTCATCTGGTCACTGTGAACCATAAACCGGTACGGTAACCTCTTGCACCCCACGTCTCACTTGGCGACGGAGGTTCACGGACTCCCTGGGAGACTCTGGGGTCGTAGAGACCCTTCTCCGTCTCCCTACTCCGTTTCAAAACAAATTTTTTCTCGAATGGAGAAGTTACTCTTCTGTCTTTTTTTGTACAAGTTTCATCATGACGTAAACGGTAAACTAGTTCCCAATTAAGTTCAACAAAGTTCATATATTCGATTTACGCTCTGTTACTCCTTATTAGAAAATACACTTCCAGTGACGAAAATAGAGGTGATGAGATTTATCCGTAGTCACAACCAAGTCAAGTCAGTGAGTCAGCACAGGTTCAGAAACGTTGGGGTACTTTACGCCGTGCGGTCCGGAGGGACAGGTAGTGGTTGAGGGCCTCAAGTGAGTCTGAACGCAGGTAGTTCAGCCACTACGGTAGGTCGGTAGAGTAGGAGACAACAGGGGAAGAGGACGGGGGTTAGGGAGGGTCGTAGTCTCAGAAAAGGTTACTCAGTTGAAAAGCGTACTCCACCGGTTTCATGACCTCAAAGTCGAAGTCGTAGTAAGGAAGGTTTCTTTAGGGCCCCGACTAGAGGAAGTCTTCCCTGACCAACCTAGAGGAACGTCAGGTTCCTTGAGAGTTCTCAGAAGAGATTTTGGTGTCAAGTTTTCGTAGTTAAGAAGCCGCGAGTCGAAAGAAGTGTCAGGTTGAGAGTGTAGGTATGTACTGGTGACCCTTTTGGTATCGGAACTGATCTGCCGGGAATCAACCGTTTCATTACAGGGACGAAAACTTACACGATAGATCCAACCAGTATTGAAAGGAAGGTTCCTCATTCGCAGAAAATTAAAGTACCGACGTCAGTGGTAGACGTCACTAAAACCTCGGGGGGTTTTATTTCAGACTGTGACAAAGATGACAAAGGGGTAGATAAAGGGTACCTCACTACCCTGGTCTACGGTACTAGAAGCAAAAGACTTACAACTCGAAATTCGGTAGAAAAAGTGAGAGGAGAAAGTGAAATTGATTCTCCGAAAAATCAAGGAGAAGTGAAAGACGGTATTCCCACCACAGTAGACGTATAGACTCCAATAACTATTAAGAGGACCGTTAGAACTAAGGTCGAACACGAAGGTCGGGTCGTAAAGAGTACTACATGAGACGTATCTTCAATTTATTCGTCCCACTGTTATATGTCGTGAGGAAAAGGGTAAACCTTGGTCAGACAACAAGGTACAGGTCAAGATTGACAACGAAGGACTGGACGTATATCCAAAGAGTTCTCCGGTCAGTCCACCACACCATAAGGGTAGAAAAAGTCTTAAAAGGTGTCAAATAACATTAGGTGTGTCAGCTTCCGCAACCGTAACAGTTATTTCGTCTTTATCTACAAAAGGACCTTGAGAACGAAAAAGCTACTAGGTCGCCTACAACCGTTAAACTAGAGACCAAGACGGAAAAGATTTTGGTCGAACTTGTAGTCCTTCAAGTGTCAAGTGTATAACGACATAGTCACAACCATCTCTCCTGAATTAAATCTGTAACTTTTTCACTTTCACAATCAACGAGTCAGCACAGGCTGAAACACTGGGGTAGCTGACATCGGGTGGTCCGAGGAGACAGGAACCTCAAAAGGTCCCTTCTTATGACCTCACCCATGGGTAAGGGAAGAGGTCCCCTAGAAGTACTAGGTCCCTAGTTTGGACCCAGAGGACACAACGTCCGTCTAAGAAATGACAGACTCGGTGGTCCCTTTGGGTCAAATCTGTAATTTCTTCATATAAAACACAGGAGTAATAAATTGTGAATAACTCATCCAGTCATTGATAGTCTCACAGGTGACAATTTACCCATTACCTTCTCCTCGTAAGGTACAAGATTACATTGGAGAATCCTATCCGTCACCTTAATGTCAGTTTTACAAATACCTCTGAATATACGTGATTCGTGACAAACGAATCTCCACACTCCCTAAGACTATGTCAGTCTCCTGATTTTTCGAGGGTCGAGACGTCGAAACTATTTTAAACGTATATGTTTTGTTGATCTCTAGTTAGAAATTATCTAATGCACGAAGTTTCACCCTCACAATTGTTCCTAAGTTTCTTCCTTCCTAAATGTTACCGGACCGTCTAGTCACCCCAACTGAGAAATCCACCTCCCCAGAAGGGACCACCAGTCCACCAATTCTTAGACGGGGACTACGTTCCATTGGCTCAAACTAGGGACGAGCCCCTTGATTCTAGGGTGTACGGTACCCCATTGATTCTGACACGGTGTTGAATTCGGGTGCACGGTGTTGTCTCTACGTTCCGACCCTAAAGGGACCACCAGGTCACCCATCCTTAGACGGACGGTCACACCCCCTGTACCCAAGACAGGAACGAGACCCTTCCAAGTTGTGCGACGCCCGTTGATTCGGGCACACGGTGTTGATAACTCGACCACCGGGGATCTCCGGCACGAGGTGTCATTCTTCGGTGACGTTACTCATTGGGGACGAGTCACGTTGACCTCTTTTGGACACTCGACGTTTCTTTTGGATCGTACCGGTTTAAAAATTTTTCATTTACCCTTCCTGAAGGGACCACGAGGTCACCGATTTTATGTGCTCTGATGACAAGTCCCTTGATCTAGAGTGTACGACGTTGATTTCTAGGACGTAGAGTGTTGTTTATGACTTCTAGGGTGTACGGAGTCGGTTCTGGGTCACGACGGTTTAATTTTTTCACTCACCTTCTCCTCTGTTTAAGTCCTCTCTAACGTAAACTGGTCTTATCTCATTATTCCTCTAATGTAGTCTTCACATTAAAGACTTTAAGGAGTAAGGACCATAAATAATGAGTAAATAAATTCTTCTTTAACGAATATGTTCAAATCATACGGTAACTATTTACTAACCGGTACAACGTGAAAAAGGTTTGAGGTAGAACTCCTTCTACTCTATTTAAACTTCAGAATAAAAATTTTCAGGATCAATTGTAACTGTCCTGTGAACCGAAATTTTCTATGAATTATGACTTTTGTAACCTTAACGTCATTAGGACCTAAACAAGTCGAAGTTTAATTTTAAATAAAAGTTTAGAAGTAAGAGTGTAAAGTAGTCGAGTCGACCTTGACTTTGAGTATACCATTGTAGTATGTCCCTTCATCAACCTTTAGGATTTAAATACTGGCTTCTATAGTAAGTGGATAGAAGTTTCATAGAGATTTACAAGAGTAACGTACTTAATTAAAACAGAAAGAAAAAGGGGTGGTTCATAACCGACAGTTATTAATCGTTGATATATAAAATGAGTCTTCAAAATTCAAAAAAAAGTCACTTTCAACCTTCCACTCAGAACGATAAGGAACGACAAAATAACCAATGGACAAAGTCACCACACGAGAAGTGTACAAACTGATCGGATGAAGGTATGGGTACGTCTTTCGAATAATAACAAATCAACGATTCAGGACGGATTGAGAAACACTGTGGTACTTGATATCGGGAGGTCCGAGGAGACAGGCACCCTAAAGGGTCCGTTCTTATGACCTCACCCAACAGTAAAGGAAGAGGTCCCCTAGAAGGGCTGGGTCACTAGTTTGGGCGCAGAGGGTGTAGAGGACGTGACCGTCCGCCCAAGAAATGGTGACCGATCAGTGGTCCCTTCGGGTACGTCTTTCGATCTCGACGGAATTGGGAACAGATGTCTTTCGTATAAGAGGAAATTACTCAGCTTAACTGAACGGTAGACGACCGTGGTGACAAATCTTCACTTCCTGGAACATTCCGGACGTCCTTGGTCCTACCTAAAATCAGAAACCCTTTTACACTAGTCTTTCGTATTCCCTTAGTTGGGTAGATATCTCCGAACGTCTGGATAAAGAGAAGTGACAGCTCTATCAGTCTGGGCTCACACCGGTAGAAGGAATCCGATTTTATTCAATCAATTGGGTTGATTTCCGAGGACTGTGTTTCAAAGATAAGGGTCACCAAATGTAAACTATCCCTTCTGTTTCGCTAGACATCCTTTGTACTTTTGTCTTAAGGGACCGTTGGGTCACTAACACGACAGTGACGGTTCCGGAGTCCAAGTAAGGGACTAAACCCTTGATTCTGGGTGTTCGGTGTGTCGTGTCGAGGTTTTTTTCTTGTCTTGTCATGTCAATGATTGAAATTTTTTGACGTTCTAGATCCTAATTTAACCATCCACCTTAATCTGGTACTTCTAATGAGGTTTCCTCCTTTTCACACTGAACCCTGTTTTTCAGCTCAACACAGACATCCTGTTGAAGTTACCTCCTAAGCTTTGACCCTTTCAGTTCTGGTGTCACAGCATGTATCTTACCCGCATTGTTTCGTTCGAACCCCAATTTGTCATTCTCCACCCCACATCGTTCTCGGGTATCCCGCCCCATCTTTCGACACCTCGGATCAGAGTTCCCACGTACTAAAAGTTTATAGACAAATAAGTCCCAGTCTTTGTTACCTCCCGAAGGGACCACCGAGTCACCATCTCTTGGGCAGACGGCTACGTCCTCTATGCGCAAGTCAGAGACTGGACCCTTCTAGGACGTACGGCCTCTCTTTGTCGGGTACACGGGGTTGACGACTCGGACACGAGATCTCGGCCCCTTGGCGTTGATGACTCGGGTGCACGACGTCGACGACTTCGGGTACGTCGGAGCTCGGACGCGAGTCGTTTTTCCACGGCTGTGTTACTCTTCGGGCTCGAGGTTGTGCTCTCTCATCGGGGATGAGGAACGTCGACTCTTTGCGGACGCGTAGTTACCTCTGAGTCGTGTCGGTTGTTTATTTGATAAACTTTTTCTTTCTTTGTTGACCTTTCGACACAAAACAAAACAAAACAAAAAGAGTAAAAGAGTGAAATCGGAGACCCCTAAAGTTGAAGGATCTAAAGACTATCCTGGACTATCCCAACTTTGTTTTGGGAGGGTCCACTAAGACTAACATCAGTGGATCGGTAAGTCGGTAAGGACCCAATCCCTAGTGACTTGACCTACTATAGGTTCCCTCCAGTGACTTCCTGACATATTTCGACACTATCCAACATCAATTGTCCACACCTTTTAACACCGAGATAGACATTGTTATCTTACCACACCCCTACCCCTCGTCGACCCTCATTCGTTGTGCTTCCGACGAGATTATCAATTACTCATTCCTTTGTTCCCGAAACCGACACCCCTGTTCGTTCTTTTTATTTGAGTATGGAACAATACTTCCTCTGGTGACCTCTCGTGTTTCCTGACAATCCAGGATTACACGTCCAATAAATCTTCAGAGACTGGTTGAAAGTTTATACTCAACTGGACCCCTTTTTTAATGACTTTATAAAATCAAAACAGATTATCAGGAACGAAATTTTTCTCTTTCATACTACTCGTCGAAAACCAAGTCATACAGGTAAGACGTCGTGTGTACTAATATAGTAATTCAGTGGGTCAAAAAAATTGTTTTCGACGACCCCACCCCTGCACAGTAAAGGACGGGAAGGGTCTCGAGCAATAACGATCCAAATAATGTCAAACGAGACTCGGTCCTCTTTCAGAAATCGAGGGTCTTTATAGGGGTGGTCTACGAAGAGATTAAAAGGAACGTCTCCTCACACATCCACTTCAGTACCTCCGTCTCTTTGGATGTCATATATACTTCCACTCAGGTTTATACACGAGTTTATGTTACATTAGGTTGTATTTTTAAAGACGACCGGAGACACCTTCTGTGCACGTGTATGTTAAATCAGTCTTTATAGAACGTGTCAGGGTGGGTTTTGTGACTCCGACGAGAATAAAAGTATAGGAATCTGAGGAGTTGTCTCATACACCAAGACCAACGTCGATTTTATGTAAATGGTGGTGTTGGTAGTGGTTTTTTTTGGTTTGACAGTGTTTTTGTTCAGATCTGGTTTGAAGAGAACTTTGAGATTGAGTCTCATTTGTCCTCCTTCTTCGTTCCCGAAAGACACAGACGGAGGATCTGTTGTAAAACAAGTGACGGACAGATGGAAATAACCTGTTTAGAAATGACGTATGTCGAGAACCTCAGAATCAAGACAAGAAACCCCGGAGGTTAAGATTTTACACCTGATAGGAGATTCTAAACTAGTTTAGCTTGTCACCCTCTCACATCCCTTTCTCGTTTAATCGGTTCTACCGCCACCAGTCCGAGAGAGCGGGTTGCGGGAGAGCGAGAACGGGGTGCAAAACATTTATTACTAATACATTGTCGACTCTAGTGAATATCGTGACACGCACGTGTAGTGCTCCATGACCGAACCGGTGTCCGATGCGAACAAGATATTCGTATATATTCGAAGTGGACTTTGCGGGAGTCCCGATGTAATATCGACGTAATACCGCCACTCCGACGGAAAGTCGACACAGACGACCCAGTTGGTACCCTTCTCTCTTATGTGCCACAGACGACGATACCGACGACACGGTCAGTCCTCTCTTATTTACATAAGCGTCCAGAATTATCGAGGAACGTGAAAGAAGGTCGAAGAGACGAGCTCGAATGGATGGGACCCAAGTTACTTGTCACACGGGTCACTCTATCTCGCTCTGTTAGCCGCATCAACCATCCTATTCACTCTGTCTCTCACTTTTCTCCACTTCTTGTTCGTCACTCATAAAGTTGGGGAACCACTTGTTATTACAAATTTATAATTGAACCTTTTACGGATTTTTATCTGACTAAACCACACTCACTTACATTTAGTACTTTTACAGGTCAAAGTATGTCATTGTCTATTGGTTGGGAGGTTTGCCTCTTCCGTTACCGTGGGGTGAGACCATGAGAACGGAGCTTTTAGGGTACCTGTCTCCTCGGACCACCCAACGTCAGGTACCCCAGTGATTCTCAGCCTGTGTTGACTCGCTGAAGTGAAAGTGAAAAGTGAAAGTACGTAACCTCTTCCTTTACCGTTGGGTGAGGTCACAAGAACGGACCTTTTAGGGTGCCTGTCTCCTCGGACCACCCGACAGCAGACACCCCAACGTGTCTCAGCCTGTGCTGATTTCGTTGAATCGTCGTCGTCGTTGGGAGGTTTTGTGAATTTTTTTGGTATCACAAAAATAAAAAACCGACAGGACGTGTCGTACACCCTAGAACGAAAGAGATCGTGTCTAACTTGGGTGTGAGAAACGTCATTTTCGACTCTTAGAATTAGTGACCTGATGGTCTCTTTAGCACTTTGTAAGAACTCCTGTAACCGTAGTTCTCGCACTTACTCGTGTCCCTGAGGGACCACCCGGTCGCCGACCCTGAGGTACGACATTTAAGTCCCCTCGGCCCAAACTAGGGACCAGTCACATGATCTAGGGCGTATGACGTTGATTTTGGACCGTGTCAGCTTACAGAAAATTTTTTTCTCATGCTCGTATAAGATTAAACATAGTCAAGGGCATCGGAGACGTAGAAAGAAACTTCAGAGATGGTCATGACTATCACCTTCTTTCTCGAAGACCCCAGTCTCACAGTGTCCCACTTAGGTCCTACGTACCGAATACTTACCGTATTCGACGACAATTTAAATAATTTACCCCTGTTATCATCGTGTATAGGTTGTCCCAACAACCTTCCTAACTCAAAATTTACACATTTCACGAATTTTACCACGGGTCGTGACTATTCGTAAACTAGTACAATCAAAAAAAAAACAATAAGGATAATTTTCTTTTACTCTGGGAAGAATACCGGAACAGTTTCAAAAGGTTAATCTAACTACAAATTGTATTGTAAACTCCACTTAATGATACGATACGATTCAGTGAAGCCAGCACAGGCTGAGACACGTTGGGGTCTCTGCCGTCGGGTGGTCCGAGGGGACAGGGACCCTAAAAGGTCCGTTCTTGTGACCTCACCCAACGGTAAAGGAAGAGGTTACGTACTTTCACTTTTCACTTTCACTTCAGTGAGTCAGCACAGGCTGAGGATCGCTGGGGTACCTGACGTCGGATGGTCCGAGGAAGCAGGTACCCTAAAAGCTCCGTTCTCATGACCTCACCCCACGGTAACGGAAGAGGTTCCACTTAATGATCGAGGGGTCTTGACTTGTGTTTTCGTCGATTACTTAATGGTCCGAGAATAGATAAATAGACAATTATGTAGATAAGGATCCGGACGACTCGGAATTCTGGAGGAGATCCTCAAACAAGAACTTGTGGTTCGTCTCAAAACTCGTTAAGAAGGTCCACAAGTCTTCGACATAAACTGGATTATACCATAAACCGTTAACTCTATGAGAGGTCAAATGATAGAACATTTTCAATATGACTTATTCTTATCTATACAAAAGTCAAAAAACTTTTTTAATACGGCGTACCGATTTTGAATTACAGTCAGAACTTAATGGATTTCTCCTGAAGTTCGTGATCCGACAAGCAGAAAAGTTTGGTGATCCATATCCCTTACTTACTCTAATCTTCCACTCCGTGTACCATACAATCCTTGAGAAGAGGTTCTCAAACAATATTCTAGTATCCTATTTTATGGAATCTTACTTTCCATGATATCCTTTGATACATCCTTAAGGAACCACCAGGTCACCAATCCTAAGACAAGAAAGTGACGCCTCTCGGACGCAAGTTAGGGACTCAGTCCCTTGATTTTATGGTGTTCGACGTGTCACACCGGTTTTTGTTTGATTCGCTACAAGAAATAAGTAACGGGTGGGTCATCGTTAAGGAAGAAGGTTTCTTTTACTGTAAAATGAGTTCTTAGATGGGTAGAAGGTATGAGACAAGGTCCCGTCATGATTTACCGGACTTCTATGAGGGTAGCAGAAAGGAACACTAACCAAGTCTTTACTGGTCCATTATGTAAAACCTGGTGGTTCTATTCGCCTTTCTTATCGATCTCCGAAGACACTTACTGACTGGAATAAAAAGATCCTCTCCAGGGTTCCGCTAGAGGAAAAAAGAGGACTTTTACGAAGATATTTGTAATATTTTCGGAATGATTACTAAAATACGGAATTCGATCGTGACTTACAGTCTTACCGGGAGTCTTTCTTGGACCCGGGGAGTATCATAACCACTGAAAAACAACATAGTTGAGACTTCGGATTGGACGGAAACCTGAAGGTCAATCCACTTGACTAGGTAAAGGAATTACAAATTCGGTCAAACTTAACCCAAAGGACAATTAATTTCGGTTTTTGTAGAACTCACGGTTCTATTAGAATGATAGTAACAATAATATAGTAGTGTAATCTTTTTTCATTATATGTTTCAGTGTATGGTGCTGACCTTAATATTTCAACAATTTTCTTTAACCTTCCTGTACACGGTTTTAATCATGACAAACGGACACCCACTTAAAAAAAGACCAAGGATGCTTGTATATGAAATACATAAAGGATTATGCTAGGACTTATTACATGTGTCCCTTCTTTTACGTGTTCTTTATTCTAATCTACTGAATAAAGATTACTAACAATTTTACTAACAATTCCAAAACTTTAGAACCGAAAAAGGGGAGAAGAGATAAAAGGTTACAAAAATATTATATGAATACTATAATCAAAATATTAAATTTTACAAAATATAAAAGTGACTTTGAATTCAAAATTCGAAAAAGAGAACGAAGGGAGAAAGAACGTACGTGTGTGTCGCAAGGAAAAGACAAACATTAATTTATAAATAATCACACTAATTAACTCATTACGAACAAGAGACGATTCGAGTTTACGTCATGAGAACGAATAGTTACAGAACATAAGGGTCATGGACAGTATACTATCTTTGAGTTAAATTTTTTGACAAAACCCCCTCCCTCCGAGTGTTCCCTCTCCTATATATACATATATTAATACTGACTAAGTGTAGCTACACGCCTTCTCTGGTGACATTGTAGCATTTCGTGAATAGGAGGTTATTATTATTATTTCAGAACTGATTACTTATTTACTTTCTATCTTAGTCAGTCAGATTCGTAACGAAAACTATATAAAAGTCAATTTCTCAGTCTGAATAAGAGTCGTGATTTTTGGTAGTTGGGAGTGAGACCACCAATAACAGAATTTATGATGTAAAATTCTTCTTTTATCCTGTTTTTCTTTTCTGAGAGTCAGATCCTGGTGCAGAACCTTTTGTACCCACCCACACACGCACGTACACACACACGTGCGTGCACGTACACGAGTCAGCACAAGTTGAGAAAAACTGGGGCACCTGACTTCGGGTGGTCTGAGGAGACAGGTACCTTAAAAACTTCGTTTTTATAACCTCACCCAACGGTAAAGGACGAGGTCCCCCTAGAAGGTCTGAGTCCCTAGTTTGGGTTGAGCGAACCAAGAGACCGTGACCGTCCGCCTAAGAAATGGTGACGTGCTGGATAACCTCAGACTCACAAGTGTAGTAAGTATCAGTAGGTCGAAGGTTCTTTTAGTAGGACTTCAGTGACCCGGATAAATTACACTTAGTCAGAAATAAGGCGTGAACACACCACGTAATTGTTTAAGTTGTATGTTCTATCGTAATGTATAACATCCAATCGTAATGTCGTAATCCGTCAAAGTGTGTTAAGTACAATCGAAAAAGCTAAAAAAAAGAAAAAAATTTTAAACTGTGCAAATAAAATAAGCTCAAAGTAAAAATGTTCTCTTCTGTGTTCCATTTCTTTCTGCTGGTGTAGCCTCTTCCTAGTACCACTCCCGTTACAGTGATAACACCGGTATTATTTTCGAAGGGTTCTTTTTCCTGAACGTAGCAAGGGAGAGGACTCGTTCGACGGGGACAGGGTACTTGGTCAGACAAGAGTATAGGGCTCGTGGCGAGGATTTGTACATGGAGAACCGACACGAGGTGACTCTACTTGACTTCCTTCCTGATTGAGTATTTCCCTGAAAAACAATAATTCTTTTCGAGAACGGAAGGGTTTCCTTAGTTCTATAGTCGTCTCTTCCTGACTGAGAACCTTTTAGCCTTCACTGGTAAGGGGTTGGATAAGGACTAGTGCTCACGGAACACGCTTTCGAGCTTACACTGAGAGAACAGAAAGGTGACTGAGAATCCTCATCCGTAAGGAGGAGGTGGGAATAGTCAATCGAGACCCTCCTTGTTTACACTTTCGGTTTCAGTCGATTCTTTGAAACCCTGCCGACTCAGTTCCCGTGTTGCCTAGTCCGGACTCCCTCCTCCCTCCTTGGACCATGACAGACGGAGAAACGGAAAAAGACTCTTTCTGTGGCTCCGTCAAGGATCCGATGTCTTAATACCCAGGGAGAGGACGGTGGAGGTGGGTGACGAGTCGTCTACGTTTCTTATTTCGATGTTCCTCTACCCATTCTCTCCTCAACCCACTCCGACAAAAGGGTCTGAAGACGGCCCTCCTCGAAGTCTCCGTGTGTCGTCCCGTTTCTCGTGCGAAAGAGGTGGACGAGACGCAACAAAGACCCTTCCTTTGTTTTCGCCCAACGAGTCGTCAAAGACTAGAAATCTGTAATTCCGCTACCTCTCCTTGGTAAATTTAAAAAAGGATTACCCCGAAGTCTTACGAGGACAGTCTAAATGTAATTTGATAGAGTTTTACGTAAAAATCTTTTGTCTTTAATAAAAACAGATGCATACTATGTCATAAATGTAAGGTACCTCACAACCTATCTTTGGCCACTACACTTGGGTCGACTACCACTCTAACACTCAGTCTAAGACCCCCAACCCCCTACTGTCGCTGTTCTTGTCTCTCACCCGAGACACGGACGAGTCTTGACGAGACGTGACAGTTCTTAGGTCCAATTTCTTTTTTTTTTTTCTTCTTACCCCAACCCCCCAGTCCCTTGTCCAACCAAAATTTAGGTGTTCTCAATACTTTACCGTCTCCGTTGTAGTGGTAAGAGAGGTATCTCTCTCTGAGTCGAAAAGTTGAGAAGAGTCTTCGTTCAGTTTATCACTACAAGAATATACATACACTTTAAAGACAGAGATGATTAGAAAGTCCGGAACCAAGTTCGACGAAAACACTCAAGGAGAAGTCCGACCGTTTTTATAGATGACGGATAGGTCCGAATGAATAGTAGACACTTCCGAGACGGTAGACTTTTCAGAGTTGAGACCTCTGTACCGACCTGATCCCCATTCCTCTACTTAAGGTTTTGTCTCCGTCTTAGAGAGAGTTCGAGACGACAGGTGGCCGCCACTTCCTGACTCGAGACACCAAAGGGGTACGGAAGCGACATGGAACTCTAAGGCCTCAGGATTCTTAATTCGTGAAACAAATGTCCCTTTCCTACAAGACTTTTTGGGCTCAATAGAAATAATGATTCAATCAGTACATGAGTAAAATGAGTAAATCAATAAAAATTCCCGGTAATAACTTTTTAAACTCCTCTTTCTTAGTAAAGACTTCCAGGAGAAGGAATACTTCATTTTGATTGGAGTGCCTTTGATGAACTCTTCTGAAATTTCGAAGAGTCACCAGTCGTAAAGACCTTTTTTGTTTCCGGTCAGATTGGGAAGTTTGGTGTCTACTAAGGATTGTGTAATGGTTTTTTACCGATAGGAAGGTTTGTGTCGATGTTTCCCGTTCCGTGAGTAGAGTAAAAGGAACAGAAGTATTGATGTAAATCCTAGTCGATCTATATCAGTTACCATGATAGGACATCGACTTAGACTTCAGGGTTTCAAGAAAGATCTCTTCAGTAGATCAAAACATTTGGGTCTAAGATTTTCAGACTACGGAAGCACATTAACTAGTGTATAATTAGTTTCTCTCGGAAAATGGGGAGAGGTCGTCCTCGTGACTGCCGTTTGCACGGAGTAAAGAGTTTATGAGAAAGAGGACGTTTGGGACGGAATAGGTAAGGTGGAAACATATAAGCAGATGACGTCTGGAGACCAGGAATTCGAGTTTCTCGTCTTTACATTCGCCATTATCCCTCTTTTCTACCCCTACTACTTTTGTACTCCAAAATGTTCTCGTTTTTCTAAGAAGGTGTCTCCACCCTCCACTCTTATTGAGAGGTCTCTTCGGGTTATTTTTCTCTGGTTAAAGTCCATTAGTCGTTTATGTTAAGCCGTGTTTTGTGTTAAAAGTACCTAATTTTAGACATGGAACTATAACCGTCAATCCGATTAAAGAAGTCAAACATAATCTGTACGTTCATATTCCAATGTAACAATATATATCTGAACATCTCCAGAAAGGGAGAGAAAAAAAGGGGTAAACCTTTGTTTTTTTTTTTTTTTTTTCCTAAAGGATCACGGAACGTTTCCTCTTTTTAGTAGTAGCGATTCTTGACTTGACGTCGACACCAGTGCACCCCACAAGAGACATCACAAACAGCACATTCTTTAAAAGAAGATGTTGATTTTACTCCAAAACTCAGGTGAGGAGAGCCAGGAGAGAGAGGGGCGGTGCAGGGACGGGTCGGACCGGGGTCCCAATCTCCGTTCCTCTTCTCCTAATCATGAGCGAGTCTGACACGGTGAACCGGTGCCCAAACGCGCCCGAGAGCGTGTGGAGAGAGGTCACGAGCCGCGGCGACCGACACTGTGACACGCGGGGGTCCTAGTCGGAGGGGTGGTGGAGCAAGAACCACCACGCTAGCTTCAGCTACTGGTCCTTGAGCTACGACTACAGCCCGTCCTCCAGCCACCCCTACAGCATCTACTTTCTGAGCAACTTCTGACCCAAGTTTCACGTGAAGAAGTGCACCCAAAAGAAGAACCGTTACGCGAAAGACGGCATCATCTGCAAGTGGAACTGTATTCCTAGACCCCGGGGGTTTCTTTTTTCCCTCTGTCCGGATACTGTGTCAGGAGAGGATATGTTACAGTCCCTCCTCCCCGAAGACGACAAGTAGAGGAACTACAGGGGAGAGAGTGGGCGACGCCTGAAACCACCAACGTGTGATCCACATGTGACTGACACACGTGTAGACGGACGGACCTGTTCCCCAGTTCCTTTGGTCCGTCTGTTCCTTGTCTTTTTGACGGAGCTCAGTCCCGACTTCTTTGAGGTACTGTGGTTCTTCGTAAAAGTTCCCCCGTGTCCCTGATGGTTTCCGACGTCCGAAAGACTCTTCAGAGTGGACCTCGTTCCCGTGTCTCCGACCGTACGTATGGTGACGTGTAGGGAACGGTTTCCATCTCTGGTAAACGAATGGGTTTTATGGAGGGACCAGTGTAAGTAGTCCTTCTCTTACATCTGTCTCTCCTTGCCCACCTCCCACTCTCCACGGTCCCCAGGACGTTCCACCCTCCCCCTCCGAGAACCTAGTGTGTTCCCGTCGCCACGCCCCTCCCGTCCGTCTCTATCCAACTTCATTTATCGACGATGGACTCTCTGGCCACTACAGGTAGAAGCCGTCCACAGACCGAAACTCCTGGTGGTGACAGTAGGAGACACGGTGTCCGACCATACTGTCTCTGTGGACCTCGAGCGGAGACGATTACGTGAAGACACCTCTTCTTTATCGTCCACTCTTGGGGTCGGCTCCCCCTTCCGGTGCCGTGTCTTTCACGTCTCCTCTCCTGTTTCCTCTACAAGAGGAGTGTCAGGACTCTCATTTGTTCCCCTAAGGACCACCGGGCCACGAATTCTGCGGTGTGAAGGTGACGTCCCCTGCACCCAAGCTAGGGACCAGTCCCTTGATTCTATGGTGTACGGTGTGCCGTACCGGGTTTTATTTTATTTTTTAGAATATCATTTATTTTAGTAAACGTACCTCTCCGTCGTGTCGTGTCTGAGACGTCGATCCGACCGGACCTAAGTTTAGGACTGAGATGACGAATAGACAGACTCGACCCTGTTCCAGTCGGGATGAACTGGAGAGACCTGAAAACGAAGGAGAAGACATTTTACCTATACTTTTGTCATCGCTGAAGGGTCCTGATCATTCTCCTACATCATTGAATCACACATGAGAGAGGACAAGAGAGTAAACCAAGAACACTATTTCAAAACTTCCCTCTAACCTGTGAACGTAAACTCAGAAGTGAAACAGTGAATGAGTGGTCGACCGGGACCCGTTCAGGGACTTGAAAGACCTCGGACGCCGAAGTAAAGTGTTCCACTTATAGGTGTGGACGAGACGGACGGGGTCACATACTGGAAGTCTCGCAGAAGAGGCCGGTGGGACCTACGGGTATAGAAACAAAGGGGTGGAGCTTTACAATACGATCCGAGATAAAACTCGAACCTTTGTTCTGTTTTGTTTTGTTTTTGAGATCAGGAGGTTCTTGTAAAATTTATTGTAAACCTATGATTAATGTACGGTCCACGACCCTTAAGTCTCGATCGTCCTGAGTCAGTAACAAGGGTTCCTACTCATCTTCTAAGTCTCTACATCTGTTTGTATTAATGAACAGTCCTCTCACTCTTCGGAGCCTTAAGGGACCACCGGGTCACCAATCCAGTGACAACTCCCGGGCCCAAGTTAGGGACCAGTCCCCTGATTCTAGGGTGTTCGACGCGTCACTCTGGTTTTATTTACGAAGTCACGACGACGCTCTACGTCCCCTCCACAACGGTCGACTGTAGTCCCGACTCGACGACGCCCCACTCTTTCTCTGTGACTCCGTTACCCGTCTCGTTTCGAGGACGTACCGTCCCGTCGGCTTACCGACTTTCCCATCCGATACAAGTCTCTTACCCCTTTCCACTTACATGGACTACAACCTCACGACCGTCCTCCCTACCCGGTCCTTGGACCTCTCCACCCAATCCACCCCCACTTCCCGTACCCCTCACCCCCCTCATTCGATTGGTTTGTCGTCTCGGTCGTCGTCGTTGGTCCGCTCTCCTCCAGGCATTCGTATTCTCGCTAAAGACATTCGTACTGCAATGACGACAACAAGTAGATAATTATTAGTCTAATAAGATCAATTTCGACCTCTTCCTTGATTTCTACTTTCAGTCTTTTGAACCACTTCTCCGACGAGGGTGTCCGACCCCTTCCCTCCCACTCCCGACCTTGGTCCCGACTCCGTCTCCTCTACCTGGACCCTATCCAGAGTCTTTCTTGACAGGTCTAAAAGACCCACCCCCGCCGATTGACCTACATATGTATCCCCTCTCCCTACTCTCCTCCCCGACAAAGACCACAAAGAGAGAATCCTTCACCCCTACTCCGACCCTATTTCTTTTGTTTGACACCACCGTGTCCTCCTCAAATCCTGTATTATTCAATTTAAACCCTGTTTTTTTTTAAACTCTGGTTTAGTAAGGAGGTGATAGTCTAAAATAAGGAATATGAGAAGTATCGGGGTTTCCTTCCAGTGGTTGAGCTGCTTAAGAATCTAACTTGTTTTCAACTGGCTTAAGTGGTGGTCGGAATGTATACGGTGTATAGGTGGTTTTACTGAACGACACGTAATTCACGGTCCGTTAGACTTTCGTCGATCCCGACTTCTCTACGTGGGGATGGGAGTCCTTCGAGTGTCCGATCACGGACGAGTTCCCACAGACCACGTCCTTTCTTGTTGTCGTCATTTATTAAATTAATCGAGTAGTCACTTTTTGTTTCCTTTTTGGGATTATCGAATACGAAACTAACTAATATTCAGCAGTGGAGTTCCTTACTTGACACTATTATAAAGGTAAACCAAATTTTTTAAAGAACTCCGATACAAAGTATGGTCCTCGTATACCTTTACAGAAAGTATCCCATAACTTGCACTGATTTGAAATTCACATCGGCAATCGGAAACTTTAACTTCATATTTTCTTTTATCCGAAATCTTTACTAAAAGTACCAAAAGAGACGATCTACTTCGGGATGAGAAAAGGAATGGGTATTGTATGTCAGCCGAGAACTGACATAGGTGTCCTGCGTGGGTCTCGGTCAAATTTTAGTGTCCGACCAACGAGGACGGTCGGCCAGATGAAGACCCAGCGAAGGAAACTGTATTCAGTCTTGCGTCAGTCTCTTACACGTGAGTGAAAATGATAGTCAGTGTCGGGTTTCCGTAGTCCTTTTATTAGGGAGTCCTTTTTCTTTTATGGAAGGTTTTACAAGTCTTGACATGACGAGTCATGTCATCGACCATCGATGTACATAGATAAATTTAAAATTAAGTAATTTTACTTCATTTTAATTTTGCAATTAAGGAGTCAGTGTGACCGGTATAAAGTTCACGAGTCACAGGTGTGCACCGGTCACCGATGGTACAACCTATGTACGTCTATATCTTATAAAGGTAGTAGTATCTCTCAAGGTCACTTGTCACGACTAGATAGATCTTTCTTGAAAACCTAATAAACCCGGTGACGAGGGGAGGTAAAGGTACTTATTACTTTACAATTGATCAAAACTATAGATATAGACCCTGGTACTTATAACCATAGCTTTATAAATTTTATGGTAGAAATTTATATTAGATTGAAATATATGTCTTCTTCCGATCCCTCCCATTTTTCCTTTAAAACTAAATTTTTTTATTTCAAAATAAACATTTTTATTGTAGTTAATGTTCTACTATGAATCCAAAAGACTAATAAATTTTGACAAATTTTTTTAAAGTTTGTCAAAGGATTTAGTAGTTAATGTCGTATTAGTGGGATGAGTTTCAGGGCACGCGGAAGGGATCAAGAAACCCTTTCACCTGTTGAAGACCAGTGTTAGGAAAGGAGGGGACTTTAGTGAGGAGACCGTTGACAAGAGGTAGACTGGGTGGGAGGGGGGAGTGGAAACCGGTAAAATGTATCCGTCTTACGGGTAGGAGTAAGTCGACGGGGAAACACTACGGGTTCAGACGGCGGCGTTGTGGTGGACTTACGGGACGGAAAGACGTAACTTCCGGTCTCAAAGTCCAGGGGGGAGGGCGGGGGGAGAGAAAGGTGGGTCAAGGGTAAGGTTCGCCGTAACAGTTACCGAGTAAGAGTTCCCGAGAAACAGTTCGTTCCCGACCCTCGCTTGAGACAAAGGGTCGGGGAAGCGGATCACTCCATTTCTGGGACAACCCCCCACCCGCTCGTCTTCCTGTTCCCCCTTTTTCCCAAAATAGGTACGGACTGTCTCGGCTCTCCGAAACGAGAGTCTCGTGTCCTAGGAAAGAGTCAGGCACCTTTTCTCCCTGTTCCCGTCACCAGGCTTTCTTCTTCAATCCGACTTCCTTTGTGAATCCGCTTCCTATTCAGATAAAGAATATTAATCGTCTCGGGGATGCCTTACTGAAAAAGATCGGTCTCGTAGAAACGGTTCTCCTCCTGAGTACGTAGGAGTTATTTGGAAATATCCCTGACCTTCAAGAGTCGCGATGGAGGTGTATTTAGTCTCAGTACTCTTTTGTTTTCTTTGTTTTGGGAGTTGTAAGTTGGTGTAGGGAGGAACAGAAGTGGGGTCCTGTGTATGTGTCGTTGAAGGAAAAAACCACACATACTAAAATAAAATAAAAAGATATCGTTTAAAGAAATAACAAATACCTTTTAACTGTAAGGAACAAGAAAGAAAGAAAAGTAAGGGAAAACTGATCGGACCTACTGGAGGTTCCAGAGAACATTTAGACTCTGAAGTTCTTAGGAGAGTAAGGGTACTGGTGACAGGGTCCAGTACTTGTGGTTAGACCGTCGTCTTTCTGTCCTTTACCAAGCCCTTTGTTACTGTACTTCTTTAATCCTCCTCAGATTGTTGAGGGATAATAGGTGGAACATTTAGTGAAGAAAGGGTGACAGAGAAGAAATTGGGGTCGGGAGAGAGTTAGTGAAAGGAAGAGGAACACCCCCCACATAATACCTTTACATTTAAGTGAAAAGAAAGAAAGACTTATTTTATGATTCCCTTTTTCGACGGTGATTTCCCTTTTTTTTTTTTTGAGGTCAAGGTTTCAGGTCGAGTCTCTCAAACCCACAAACCTCAAATACGACATTTGAAGAAAGTGATTATCAGTTCACAATTAAAAATTACGAAGAATATAGAAAGGCTTATAAGTATTCTCGACTCTCACTGGAGAGTGTTTCACTGGGGTAATCGGAAGCACTAGGTCGGTTCTCCCTCTGACTCTGGGTCTCTTTCATTGACGTGTGGGTCTTAATCTGTCACTTTACCTGTCTTAGTCTTTAGTACTGGTCAAGACCGAAGAAAGTTGACCTAACGTGACGTTATCGTCTTTCCTGTTCTCGACTTAAAAGACGATGTCCAGTCCTTTACGTCAATCCCGAACCCCTAACAGGTCTCTTTACGTTAAGAGTGGTCAGAGGTGGGTCCTTTGAAACTAGGGTAATGATATCTCCCTATGGGATGGGTCTAGTCCTTTCTGAGAAATGTCACACCTGAGAAGGTCTCGTCGAGATCGACTACTCGTCTGATAACCGATGTCATTCCTCCTAAATTCCACCTGTAAACCTCCGGCGTGACGATCCCTTAGTCCCCGTGTTTACTGATTCCTCTCCTGTCGGTACTGGGTCCTACTTTGCATCGGGACGGGTGACCGTGACCAACCCCTTTTGTCCGAATCCTTCGGACCCTCCGACGTCCCGAGGACCACAGGACAGACCCCGGAGTAGGTCCCTTACACAACGAGTCCTAGGGTGGGACCGAATAGGGAAGACTTCCCTCAATTATTTCACCTTTCTTCGAACCGCGAACGGTTCTCGGGGACCGTCAAATCGTTTACGGTAACAGATACGAGGGACGGGTCACAGGAGCTAAACTCCGAACAAAACAAGGGTCGGGTTTAGTCAGGGAAAGGAACGGTCACAGAAGGGTCGACGTCGGACCGTGTCTCGGGAGGAGGTGTGAGTCGGTACCCGACTCTCACGTACTCGGCAGACCCCCTCAGGTCGATCAACCACCGAAATGGTTCCGATCATGAGGTCTCTTCCGACACGACTTTTGTTGGCGGGTCACTCCTCTCGACTTACTTCCGTCCCCCAACCCATGACCTCGACGACATTACCCCTCAGTCCTCAGTCCCCTCGCCCGACCGTCTTAGATCTCCTTTCTTTACCTCCCCCTTCCCTCTCCTACGTCCCTCTACTTTGGCCAGCGACGACG
The DNA here is from genome assembly GCA_006410555.1 of Capra ibex. NCBI lineage: Eukaryota > Metazoa > Chordata > Mammalia > Artiodactyla > Bovidae > Capra > Capra ibex. The sequence continues at coordinate 8,505 of SJYO01025286.1, read as the reverse complement.
TCGAAGACACGTCCGGACGGAGGCTGGAGTCTCCTACGCTCTTAAGGACGACACAACCTGAGTCCCCACAGAGTGACATAGGACCGTTACCTGATGACAAGTACGGGACTGGTTTGTGGAGATTATAAGAGATTTCACAAGTCTGAAGGAGACCGGGAACACTCGACTCGCACGGTGTACCGTTATCACCAAGAAACCCGTCACCGCACTGATTCGACCGACGTCACTCCGTCCGTCTCTACCACGTCCATCGTCTCTACCACTCTCGTGTGGAAACCCCCTTCCCGAGGGGAGGGGTCGGACCGCACCGTGTCACGGGAAGTCGTTACCGGTTTGGACAAGGGTCCTCGAGTGACGGGTGAGTCAGGACGACCGGACCTTCGCAGAACATGCAAGGGCTCGGAGGACGGAGGGGTGACTCAGGTCGTACTCACACGTCGACCTCTTCCGTCATTGTCTCTTCATTCCCTAGACGTCCGTCCCGAGAAAGACCTTTTGCACGTCCACAAAAATCACTGGGACTATAGGAAAGGTTTGGAAGATGGTAGAAGAGGCGACTAGATCGGAAGGAACAGAAGGAAATAGTTTTGTTTTACATTTATACATGTTTAGTGTATAGAGAGGGTCCCTAGTTTGAAATTATTACTGTTAGGACCAATTGTAAGTGCTCTCAAATGATACCCGATCCCTGATACGTTTACGTAGTAAAATTAAGGAATATTCTTTGTCTCTGAATCTCTTAAATTCGTCGAACGGGGTTCAGTGAATCGACCATCTTAAATCTAAGTTTGAGTCCAGACTGAAGTTTCAGGAACGACACGACACGAATCAGAGAGCCAACACAGACTGAGAAGCGCTGACGTACCTGACTCCGGACGGTCCGAGGAAACAGGTATCCTAAGAGGTCCGTTCTTATGACCTCACCCAACGAGACGGAAGGAGGTCCCCTAGAAGGCTTGGGTCCCTAGCTTGTGTCCAGTGGCCGTAACGTCCTCCTAAGAAATGGTAGACTCGGTGGTCCCTTCGGGTTCTTATGACCTCACCCATCGGATAGGGAAGAGATCCCCTTGAAGAGTTGACGTTTTAACATGGCTCCAGAGGACGTAACGTCCGTCTAGGAAATGGTCGACTCGATGGTCCCTTCGGGGATTCAGGAACGATAGTTAAGGAATACAATTTAGGACTTTTTCCTTACTTTGAGAATTCACATTTTAAAGTTGTTGAAGAAAGTGTCGTGTGAGTGACATACTATTTACGGTTCTAAAGAAAAAACAGAAAGAGGAGGTGATTCATTTTCGATGTACTTCCGTTATTCTACGGTCCATATAATAAGGTAAACTATGAGTATTGGGTATTCCTTCCGTTATAATAGTCAAGGTAAAATGTCTACCCCTTTATCTTCAACTCTTCTCAATTCATTGAGTGAATGTAGTATGGGGACCTTTCGCCACTCGACCTTCCACTTCGATCCGTCAGTCTATTCTCGGGAGGACGGTTTGGCGTCTTGACGCGACGGAGCGGTTAACTCTTACCTTGTCGACTTGATCACACCGACCCTCGTGTTAAGAACGTAGGGACTTTCCTAAGTTCTTGGTTACGATCGGGTCACCTCTCTTCCGTCCTACCTCCCGAGAATACGGGGAGAATTACGTTTGTCCCGTCTCTCCTCCTTACCCCTCTCTTCATAGGTACCGTTTCCAAAACCGGACGCACTCCCCGGATTTTCCAATTCGTTAACATACGATACTTACGATTCAACAAAGTCAGCACAGGCTGAGAAGCGTTGAGGTACCGGACCCTGGGTGGTCCGAGGGGACAGGTACCCTAAAAGGTCCGTTCTTATGACCTCACCCATCGGTAAAGGAGGAGGTCCCCGAGAAGGTCTGGGTCCCTAGTTTGGGGACAGAGAATGTAGAGGACGTGACCGTCCACCCAAGAAATGGTGATCGTTATGGACCCTTCGGTTTCGTCAACTACTTCAACGTAAATATTTTCAACAATTTTCAGTGTGTCTACGTTCGGATGAATATAGAGATCCAAACCCGACCCTTTACCTTCGGCTCCCCTTTTAATGACTTGATGAAGGTATCAAAGAGTCAACATTCCTTATTCAAGTGTTCTCCTTCTAGTGTGTAAAACCTCTTCTTTAACCGAGGGTATACGGACTTTACTACTCCAGATCCTGACCTCCCGGTCGGACGAGGTTCGTTCGACCTGTGTCGTAGTCCTGCAGTTGGTGATTCTCGTTAAAGTCTTCCGCAAACGGGAAAAGAGAAGTCCTTCGACGAAGAACCTCCTCCGGATTGGACGGTCCGAGAGACAGAATGAAACTGGTGACGAGTCAGAACTGTAGGTTCTCGAAGGAGAGATGTCGGGGAGGAACGGTAGGCAGGGTGAAGAGGGAGGGTAAGTCGGGGAAGAGAGGGGGTTGGATGGCAAGGAGGGGTTGTTGAGAAGGACGAGTGGACCTACAAGGAAAACTACTACAGGGACCAGTCGACGTGGAACGGGCACGACCCCAGGTGGGGTCGGTCGCCGTGGTACTGGAGGGGTTACTGCAGTAGGGCCCTCTTCGCTAGTTTCGACTCCTGCTCCTTCACGTCCTGGTCCAGAACGTCGACCGACATACCCTACGGTATCTTCCACTTCCAAAGTAGTTTGTGTCCCAGGTCCCAGAAGGCGTCGTGGGACCAGAAGTGGGCTACGGCAAACAGCCCTTCCTACCAGTAAAACTACATTCCCAGTCTCGGGACCCAGACCAGTAGGTAGTGCCCGTCGGGTACTCGGAGGACCTAACAGTGGTGGTCCCGAAAAAAGCCCTTCAATATCAGGTGACTCTTCCACTCCCTAGGATCGTACTGTAGGAGGAGACCTCTACTACCTCTCCACCAAAACGAGAGGGGCCCCCAGTCCGAACGTTACCCCGAGGAGTCAAGAAGGGGTATCAGGTGAAACTACCCGTTAACCAGATATGTTCTAGGTCTCGATCCAGGGAATCCTGAGAACAGAACAGGGTCGTCCGGTCGGAGACGTAGATGGTTGTCCAAGGGCGCAGGCGGAAGGGAGGGCCCCGGTAGAAACAGAGAGGCGTGAAACTACTAAAAGAAGAACAACGACTCCCAAAGACCCATATACGACTACGGAAACTCGTACACTTACTTGAACATACCACCCAAGAACACGAAGAAGAGACGGACGACCACCGTCGTGCAGGTCTGTTTTTGCCAGTGACTCTGTGTGTGGTGGTCGTGTCTCCGGGGATATTCCGGCCGCTGGTGACCACTCTGTAGACTTTCACCTCTGGTCTCTACGCAGTTCCGCCGACCTGGAGTCGGAGACGGCCTCGTGGGGACGAATCCCGGAGACCGACCCCGGTTCGATTAGACGTTGGGTCGGAAGAAGTTTCGCTTTGAACGAGCAGATCCGAATCCTTGTAGAGGGGAGAAAATCTCTACGGGAGTGCGTAGGGAGGTTGGTTAGGTACCGAGAAAGAAGGGTGGTTGGACCTACTTTACGAATAGAAGAGAGCTTTCGGAGGGGACGTCACGGGGTGGACTGACGGACAAGAAAAGAACCGGAACGGAGACATGAATGCCTGAACTAAACGAGTATAACTAAACACAAAGTGTATTTCACCGGGACATTCACAATATCCAGTGGGAAGACGTATCCTTGGTAAGTGGAGTTGAGAAGATGTTCCCGTACTCGACACAGACCAAAGTCCTCCTATAAGGTGTCGTAGGTCGTGTCCCAAACGGTGTCACCCAAACACACCCGACTGACTATCCATCCCACCTTCCTACACCTTAACTGAAACCTACCCAAACCATCCCACAGGTTCCCACTATTTTCACTCACCATTCTTCATATTGACACCCGGATTCAGGAAAACTTTATACAAAGTTTAAAATCGAGGGTCCATAAATTTTATGAACATAAAATTGCATTTTATGTTTATAAATTTTTATTTTGTGTTCATAAAATTTATCCTTCTTTATCCCTGGCACCTTGTACAGTCTGGAACAGTGGAAGAATCATTCCAGCGAGGACTGGTTGAATAAAATTTTACATTGGAAAAGGTGGGAACTCTGGATGTGAAGACCGGGACGAATTAAAAGAGGTATACTGTACTGTACTCAAGAGAGAAAGTGTTTGTGTGTGTATGCGTACGTGTGTATATGTATTCTTGTATATGTTTGTGAGTGTATATTAACATAATCAATAACAGATAGAAGTGATCTTACATTCAAAGGATTCCTGTCCCTAAAACAGACAAACACACGACACGAGTCAGTGAGTCGGTACAGGTCGTGAAACACTGGGGTGACCGATAGTGTGCGGTCCGAAGAGACAGGTACCTTAAGAGGTCCGTTCTTATGACCTCACCCAAGGGGACGGGAAGGGGTTCTGTAGCAGGGTTAGAAGACGCTAACTTGGGTCAGAAGACTTACGTCCGTCTAAGAAATGGAAACCTCGGTGGTCCCCTCGGAAAACAAACAAATCAAGGAAAGAAATAGGGGTCGTGATTTTTGTGGATCGTCCATGAACTATAAACAATCCATTTGTTTATTGATTTCTCTTTCTCCAAAAAAAAAGAAAAGAAGGGAAGAGATCAGAACAGAAAAGGACGTGTTTAACCCGGGGACTGAATCTATTAATCCAAACCCCTAAAGAAAAGGGAATTTGCGTGACTTCGATTGAACCCAAATCCGGAATTTCTAGATCTATTCCGGATATCAATAGGTATGATACGTAATCCCATTCAGAGTTCATCCCGTCCCCCTTGATTCCTTTATTTACACTAAGAACGTATAAGATCTAAAAAGGATCTTGTAGGAAGATAGTCCGTATACGGATCGGACGACAGAGTGAGTGACGTCCGAAAACAAGTTTGGAGTAGTCTTTTGTAAAGGACAGACAACGTTCATTCTATCATAGGGGTAATGAGACTAAATAAAGAGAGACATCGTGAATAATGGAGACCATACATAAATAAACAGTCAGAAGAGAATGATCCATTAAATTATTCCGGTCACTGACCGATAAAACAAGTGACGATGTAAGGGTCCAGGATCTTGGTGCACCGTGTATCATTCACAAGTCACTTGTTTACTCAATCACTTAAGTTTTGTCGAAGGTGAAATCCTCGAACCCTAATTGTCTATTGTTTGATGATAAATTTTTTATCTATTTGTCGTTCCAAGATGACATATCGTGTCCTTTGATATAAGTTATAGGATATTATTTGGTATTACTTTTTCTTATATATATATATGTATATTTTAATAACGACATGTATTCTTTGATCATGTTGTAATGTTTAGTTACTATGGAGTTATTTTTTAAATTTTTTGGGTCAAAGGTGTCTAACCTCTTTCTCCTACTCCGGTTATACTGATGTATATTGTCCCTATTTACATTTTAAGATAAATCGGAAGTTTTGGATAACTATCCTTTATCCTCTGGGATGAACTATTTAGACTCATTGATTGAATCATCAGAATTCACTATTGTTCGAACCTCATATCGATCCGACTGAATACGATAGTGACGTTACAGATCTAGTCTCTCCCCGTCATATTAAAGTAGACGAGACCAGTACTGTGTATACTTCACGAGATAGATAAAGACTGTTCTTATTTTTAACGACAAAAAACACACGGTCATACTATGGGGACGGTCTGTGACACAATCTCGAAGGAGTCAGACTGAGTTTATTGAGTGACTTATCCATGGTAATTATCGATTAAAATGTTGACTCCTTCGACCCCTGAGTTTAGACGAGATCTGGTGGATCTTCGTTTACTGTCACTACTCTAAATTTGGGACCAGATAGACTGTGGTCTTACACAGATATAATACCTATTCGTCCTATCTTCTCCTGGATCTTTGGTATAATTTACTCCTCTTTGACTTCCTCGACTTCGGCTTCCCAGACCCTTATTGTTGAAATTAATGAATTCCATGAAACGACCTTCTTCCAGACTAGACTAAAATGAAACCTCCCGTCCAGATTATGGTCACGTATGTCCGATGTTCTTCTGTCTATTTAACTTTCTTGACTTAATAACAATCTTGACGGAGAGCTACCGGGTCTAACGAAGGCCTCCGTCACTTAGAGACTTCTGAAAGTCTCTGACCTAGTGGAACCAGTCTATACAAGATTTTCCTTAAAAGAATTGTTCCTAACCTTAGTTGTAGAGACTTTAAGAAAGACGGAGTTTGTAAGTTTCAAGATACTTACAACCCTGGTCCATTCTTTTCTTCACCAATGTAAAACTTTATTATGTTTACTCCTCATTGCGGTAAATTGTTTTTCATATAGTTCCACTGACACAAGTACCGGTACGACTTATTATTATCGTAAATAAAAGTCTTATAGTCCACTTTATTTTTGACAATCCCTCTCCAAAGTGTATTACCCTCGTCGGAACCGGTATTCGAGGAACTCTCGTCCGTCTTTAATGTCGGACAAATGGAAACTTAGGGGCTCAGAGGACGTAATTTGTCCTCGAGTCATTGATAAACGAACTTGTTAACTAACCCAAGTTAACATTTAGTCTTACGCGTGTTAGACTTTTTAACCGAGAGGTAAGTGGATACTCTCTAAAAGGACTTTTGACAAACGATGACTAAACATTGTGACTTACAATAGAGAGGTTCTTCTCTTTTCGTTCTTTAATGATCCTGTTCATATAAAAACTCTTACTAAACTTTCCCTCAGATTTCCAGTCCCAACTCTCTGTAGACTCACTAGGAAAACCGAGATGGTATTTAAATGAGACACTAGAACTCTCTAGGGTGACGACAAATGATACGGAGTTGAAAATGACGATCTTTCGTCACCTAGTCATTTTCTCTACTTCCTACGAATAGAAAGTCCTCCCATCTATTCCTTTTTCTCTGTTTGTCTACTTACCAATCTATCGTAGTGACTGAGTACTTAGACTCGTTTGAGGTCCTCTGTCGTTTCCTGTTCCTTCGGACCGTACGATGTCAGGTGCCCCAACGTTTCTTGACCTATACTGAATCACTGACTCTTTGTTGTGTTACGAAGGTGGAGCAAAGGGTGAAAGCGAGATGAAAGAAGAAGTAAAATCATAAACAATTAGGGATGCAGAGAGGGGGTGTGGGTTCCGTCATTTGATCTTTTTAGTCTCTACAACTTTGAGTCCTGGGAGAACAGATCAAAATCAGGTTCCGAATCACCCTTTTCATTCAATCTTGATTTTCGACTTCACTCACAAAAGTTCATCGACATTCAACGTCACTGGGTACGACGAACGAGGAAAACAGGAGACTCCAGTTTCTATTAACTCACAACCGAACCACATAGAGTGTTCCCGATACCTCAAACTTTACTTCATGAGATACTCTACACTTTTTTCAGTCTTCAAGATGTCCCTCAAGAGCCACCTCTTGAAGGTATACCTAAACTTCTAGATATTCTGTGTAAGCCCAAACAAGTCGAGAGAGTCGGAGACTGGTCTGTACGAATAACTGTAAAGGAAACGTTTTTATCGGAAAGGACCAGTTCATCCGGTCGCACTGTGTCACTTTATTCTTACTTAAAACGGTAGTTACCCTTTAACCAAATTTAGGATTGTGATCGGATTGATCAAACTGAAATAAAGGGAATCTGAGTCAAAGGAGTAGATCGTTTATATATATATTTTATTACTTATGTGACCTCCCATAAATGTTCAGAAGATCATACATTTTCTGACTATGTTAAAGAAAAGAAAACAGGTGATTATAAAGGAGATTTACTGTAGTGATATAATACGAGATGTGGTAGATTGAAAGGTTCCTTAGACCTTGACGTTAATCTCTTTTCTTATATTACCTTTCCTCCGTTTTCTTCTTTTTCTTTTTCGTTCTTCTTTTAGTGCCTCATGAGTACACTAGTCTTTTCCCTGTAGTTAAAACCTTTAAATCCTGAGTTTATTATTTTTACGTCTTCTACTTCACCTTCTTTTTATATTAGTTCTAACTAGGAACCCCTTAGTCACACTTGGTCATCATTTACCCACACTGGACAACAGACATATGAAAGAGACTAGACTATAAGAAGGACTGTAACTTCCCTATCTCGTCCGACCCAAAACAATTAAAGGTATTTGGAAGATCCTCCCTCACTCTTTTCGGTAAAGGATCAACCTAACACTGGGGTGGGATTTGTGACCTCAGACCTACGAGTTTGGAAGACCTAACAGACTCTGTATCTTAGAGAATTCGCTTTAGTTCCTTGGGATCCGACTGTCGTTGAGAGTGGACGAAGAGGGTAGGTTTGTCCCTATCCTGACTCCGTCTTCGTCCCGTTAAGTAAAAAGAAACCCCCCCCCGTCCCTTTGTCGTGTCCTTCAAACGATAGAGTCGTGTAAAGCGTCCTTAGGGGGCCTCCTTTTTGAACGTAGAGCTCGAAAAGAAAGGGTAGACGAAGGGATAAAAGGTGGAGTGAGAGACGAGGTCCCTCACATTGACTAGAACCTCGGACATCCCAAC
>SJYO01025249.1:0-10000 GCA_006410555.1 Capra ibex | reverse complement strand
AATAAAGTTTTTTGACTCCTGGTAAACAGGAACTTAGTGAAAGAGACAATAGTTCTTGATTAATAGGGAGAAAGATTCAGTCGTTGGAGTAATCCATGGAAAAGGAATTCTTTTTGATTAGGAGGAAGTTTAATGGTTTGTATTCACTGTTGGATATCTTAAATAACCAATTTGATGAACCTTAGGTAATCATTAAGTGGGTCTTTCTTTTCGTTCATATTTTAATACAAACGTCTTGACAAGATACGGTGTATAAGGAATCTATTAAGAGAGTGAGGTCGTCCACGGTGGATCGAGGATTCTGAAGAGCACTCTTCTTGCAACACTTTCGTGGATGAGGTAGGGGTCTGTGACGACAAGGAAGGTCCTAAGGACTTCCCGCAGACAAAGGATTGCCACTAGGACCAATGAGGTAACACCTTAGAGTCTCCTGATCCGTCTTGTCACCAGGAGTAGAACCGAGAGACTCTCTGACTCTTTCTCTAGTCCTCGTCCTGAGTCAGATTTCTTCAAGGATGGAGAAGTCTGTGGGTCCAATACGGGGACTAGAAAAAGACTTGGTGTAGTCGGGTCAGTTCTATCTTTGTGTCGTCTACGATGTGCCAGAAGAAAATCCTTTCTCGTGTGTGACACTTTAGAAGGGAGTCCGTCACCTCTTCCTTCTGGAAAGAATGATCATTTTTCTACACCTAAGAAGTTCACGGAAGTTTGACTGACGAAGTTAGATCGTCACTATTGTCGATCTTCTTTCTCTCCTCGTCCCGTCCCCAGAATCGTTCCCTCTGGAATCAGATGTGTGACGGTAAGAAATATTCTAGACCTCGTCAAAACTATAATAACTAGTCAATAAAACTCATCAATAAGTATTAATAATTAAAAAGATTGAAAATGTCGAGTGTATATATTAAAAATTTAAATAAAAATTAACCTTCTATTAACGAAATGATACAAGACAACCAAAGATGGTACGTTGTTACACCTAGTCGAGATTCATGTGTATCTAGAGGAAGTGGTACTCGGAGTACAGGTGAGTGACTGGGGGGGTGGGGGTGGGGCAGGGATGGGAGATCCGACAGTGTCTCGTGGTCCGACTTGAGGGACTCGATATTTTGTTGAAAGGGAGTCAGTGGATAAGATGTGTGTCCTTTCGGACATAAAGTTACGACGAGAGAATTTGACAAGGTGGGAGAGGAAGGGAGTCACACGAGTTTCAAACAAAAGTGTAGACGGAAAGATAAGGACGGGAACTTTCTCCAAGTAGTCCCGATAAAAAGATCTAAGGTATGTATACACAATTATATGTTATAAACAAAAAGAGAAGGACTTAATGGAGTGACACATTTTCCGAGATTTAAACAGGTTGAGTCAAGTTGACTGAGTGTAAACAAGGAAAAGTGACCGACTTATTATAAAGTAACATACGTACACGGTGTTGTAGAAATAGGTGCGTAGACAGCTAACTGTAGATCCAACGAAGGTACAGGACCGGTAACATTTATCACGACATTACTGGTGATCCCATGTGTGTTTAAAAAACTTAGTGCTAAAAGAGTCCCATATACGACCCGGTAAACCATCAAAGTGAGGATCTAAAAATTACTTAGAGGTATAACAAGAGGTATCACCGACATAGTTAAATGAAAATTTTGTTCCAAAATACCACAATCCTTGTGAATTATACTCTACATAAGAGAATTGTCATAAAATTCACATAGTATGTCACAACAATTATTGTCCGAACTACAACGCCCGTCTAGAGATCTTGACTATACGGAAAGTCCTGACTTTAACATATGACAGTTGATTTTTTATATCAGTGTTGGACTTTCCTTCCTCTGAAAATAAAATAAACCACCCTTCAAATCCTGAGGTTCGGGTCCTCTATCGTAGAGTCATCGAGACTCTTTTCACAAGGGGAACCTTGTACCGTCATCCTCACTCCGATGTATGTTTACTTGTCGTTTCCCTCGTCCGCCCGACTTGTAGTTTCTAGTCTATAGTTTAATTCCTTAAATCGTAACCTACATACCCTTCTAAGTTCGGAGACCCGAGTGCCTTAAGTAACGAAAGTATACATGGAGTCGATAGACCCGGTTTAGGACAAAGGAACCAGTGGAATTCATCACCGCCGACACCGGCTACCGACGAGGAACACAAGGGGGTTGCGGAGTCGTCAGTGGTACCGTCCACTGTCGTAGACGACCTAACTCGAAACCCTCGGACGTAAGTGTAAACCTCCGGTCTTTAACGGCTACCCACACTGTAAAGAACAAATAACTAAACCGTCAAGTCAAGTCAAGTCAAGTCAGTGAGTCAGTACAGACTGAGACGCTGGGGTACTTAACGTCGTGTGGTCCGGAGAGACAGGTAGTGGTTGAGGGCCTCAACTGAGTCTAACTGCAGGTAGCTCAGGCACTACGGTAGGTCGGTAGAGTAGGAGCCAGCAGGGGAAGAGGAGGACGGGGGTTAGGGAGGGTCGTAGTGTCAGAAAAGGTTACTCAGTTGAGAAGCGTACTCCACCGGTTTCATGACCTCGAAGTCGAAATCGTAGTAAGGAATTTCTTTAGGGTCCCGACTAGAGGAAGTCTTACCTGACCAACCTAGAGGAACGTCAGGTTCCCTGAGAGTTCTCAGAAGAGGTTGTGGTATCAAGTTTTCGTAGTTAAGAAACCACGAGTCGGAAGAAGTGTCAGGTTGAGAGTGTAGGTAAGTACTGGTGTCCTTATTGGTATCGGAACTGATCTGCCTGGAATCAGTCGTTTCATTACAGAGACGAAAACTTATATGATAGATCCAAACACTATTGAATGGAAGGTTACTCATTCGTAGAAAATTAAAGTACCGACGTCAGTGGTAGACGTCACTAAAACCTCCGGTTTTTTTTGTTTCAGACTGTGACAAAGGTGACAAAGGGGTAGACAAAGGGTACTTCACTACCCTGGTCTACGTTACTAGAAGCAAAAGACTTACAACTCGAAATTCGGTTGAAAAACGAGGGGAGAAAGTGAAAGTAGTCTCCGAGGAGAAGTGAAAGACGGTATTCCCGGTACAGTAGACGTATAGACTCCAATAACTATTAAGAGGACCATTAGAACTAAGGTCGAACACAAAGAAGGTCAGGTCGCAAAGAGTACTACATGAGACGTATCTTCAATTTATTCGTCCCACTGTCATATGTCGGAACTGTATGAGGAAAAGAATAAACCTTGGTCAGACAACAAGGTACAGGTCAAGATTGAAGGACTGGACGTATGTCTAAAGAGTTCTCCGTCCAATTCACCAGACCATAAGGGTAGCGAAAGTCTTAAAAGGTGTCAAATAACACTAGGTGTGTTAGTTTCCGAAACCGTATCCGTTATTTCGTCTTTATCTACAAAAAGACCTTGAGAGAACGAAAAAAGTACTAGGTCACCTACAACCGTTAAACTAGAGACCAAGGAGACGGTAAAGATTTTAGTCGAACTTGTAGTCCTTCAAGTGTCAAGTGCATAACGACTTCGGACCGAACCTCTTAAAACTCGTAATAAATGATCGTAGTAAACCGTCATCTCGAAAAGTAAAGTGTTATGGATAACTAATCGTTGTGTGACAAAATGAGGAACGGGAGGGAGGTGGTCAAAAACCGTCGATGACAAGATAAGAAATAAGGTACTCGAAGTGACAAAAGGTATGGAGTACATTCCCCTAACTACACCATGAACAGTAGACAAAGACCGAATAAAGAGAACCGTATTACAGAAGGTCCAATCCAGTACAACAGAGTATCCTGTCCCGAAGGAAAAAAAATTCCTTATTATTAGGAAACATACATATCTGATGTCAAATGAATAGGTCAGTAGACAACTACCTGTAAATGGAACAATGGTGTGAAACCGATGACACTCATGACGACGTCACTTGAACCTTCACGATTGTACAGAAACTCTGAAACTAAATTTAATAAAACCCGTTTATTAAATCTACATTTTACCCATTTTGGATACTATTAAGATAAAAGAGATAAAAATTGAAAAACCCATTGGAAGTATAAGAAGTATTACCAAAGTGGTAAAATGGAAGGGTGATGGTCCATGTTCCCAAGAAAAAAGAGGTATTAGAGTGGTTGTAAACAATACAACGAAAAAACTAATATCAGTAAGAAGTCCACACTTCACTATATAGTAACGCCAAAACTAAACGTAAAGGGACTACTAATCATCACTATAATTTGAGGAAAAGTACAGGGACACCAATATATATATATATACGGAAGAAATTTCTTTTGAGATAAGTTCAGGGAATGGATTAATTTTAATTCCAACAATTGAACAAAAGATAATACAACATCCTCGAAGAATGTATGAAACCTTTAATTGGGGAATAGTATATATACCCCGAGTATAAAGGAATTCGGAACATTGGTCCTTCTCAATTAAAACTTAAATACGACCTAGTCGAAGACACTAAAATTGGGAGTAGAACGGGGAAAACAATAACATACGTATTTATTACCTGACGGAAACCCTCTATTGGACTCGACGGGTGGACACTCCCTGACATTCCTTCTCTTAGATTGTGTAAGAAGTGGACTCCGAACGGTATGATCCCCTTTAAACGTTCATAACTCATCAAAAAATGAAACAAAGGAAGAACGTTAGGTATAGACTGAGTATTTTCTTGGAACGTCGTCCGGAGTCGTTCTACTAATAAACCTCCGTAATCGAACAGTAACAGAGTTGGTCACCCAAGGACTTGTTTCAGGGAAAGATCAGATCTGTCCGAAGGGAGTATCGAGGCAGCCATTTCTTAGACGGACGTTACGTCCTCTGAGCCCAAACTAAGGACCCACTTTGTACTTTTAAAAAGTAAAGTAAAAAAGGAAAAGGATCAGATCTGTGGAATAGAGTCTAAGTGACGTCGTTCGCCTCGTTCGAACCCGAACCATTATCCGATACAGTGCACGGAATATTATCTGTAAAACAACAAAGGTATCATTTTAAATCTCAGGTCATCTCGAAAACAGAGATTAATTGTCGTCACAATCATTCGACTAGAAGTCCCACCAACCATTTATAAATTACAGGATTTCATGGCCACGGATATCTACAGACGTATGGGTCCCGTGAGTTCCAGGGGTCACCTTCCGAATTAATAATCATAATCGACTTCCCGACGAACAAAAGTTGTTTAATATGATTATTTAAGGACTGCCCCAGATACAGTGGGAATCAAATAAACAAATCTCTTTTTATAGGTACCTAATTTACCGTCTCAGTTACTGAGTACCTCAAAGTAAGGGACTCATATGATTCTTACAGATTTTTGTGTGATTTACAGTAAAGTTTTTTTATTTTTTCAGTCCTATCTCAGTAAACTTAATTGACAACATCCCATTTAAACGTCTCTTATAAACCCTTCATGATCACCTTTTCTAAGAATTACCTATGTCGGGTCTGTAACTCAGTTAAAACTTCTATTACTCTTCTCTCCTTAAACCCAAAGATCATCTGATGTTGAACGAGTACCAGTACGTCGATGTCTCTGGTCTAGTCACATATTTAGACGTTTTCATCACGAAGTCGTTTCCTAGAGTTGAACACTGGAATACCGGATCTTTTGCCTTCCCAGTTCGAAAGGACAGCTTCAGGTACTTACCTCGACACACTTTTGTGTGGACCGAATTCTGGCGGTTGTGGTCTTTGATCTTTTAATCTTTTTGTTCTATGTTGAAACACCGGGGTTCAGTAAATTAACAGTTCTTTTCCGATCTGTGGTCACCCCGTACCACATTCCTTCCACTCAAAATTTTTTGACACCCATCCCCAATTCTATACACTCCAATCATTTAGGATCAGAGTTGGTAGTTCCCTTTGTTTCGACCCACGACCGTCCACTTTACCTTATCCCTCCTTCAAAAGGTATCGTCTAAAAACCCCCGACCCCTCACCTTCTTAGTGGTTCAGACTGTTACCTCCTCGTTGTAAAAACAGTTTCTTAAGGAGTATAAAGGATTGGCCACGTATTGTTACCGTGTCCCTCGTACACTGTTCCAGAGGTCACTTAGTGAGACGTGAAGGACTCACTTCCTATTTCTTCAGGTACCTGTTCCCTCTAAACACTAAAGTCGTACTCACACCGTTAAAGAAAAACTCTAACGTTCGCGTACCTTAAACCCCACCCTTTGTTCACGTAGCACGGTGAGGACCCTATAAAGGGGACCCACCTCGACGGACCAGGAATTTTTTCCTCAGAGGTAGTGTCACGACAGTAACAGCACTGTCAGTCTTAACAAGAAACCTCGGAGACCACTCGTGTTGAGAATCTCTAGAAATACCTTGAACCCACAACCCAAATTAGACCCCCATCTTCACCGAAATCAACTTCGTTAATCAAGAGAGAGGTCCTTTTTCTTCCATTATTCCTAAATCCCCATTTGAAAACCGTAAACCAGTACTTATACTAGATTACACTCCTCTTTTACCTGTCTGCGTGTCCAAATTGGACTCTCTCATTCCCCCTACTCTATGACACGGTGTCGTGTCGTGTGTAATCAAGGTTTACGGAGAAAGAGTCGCAAGTCAGGGTGACTCACGGACCACACCCGGAAACGTAAAGAGGAGTCTTCGGGTGTCAGTCCAGTCGAACCGGTCGTTGGTTCTGGAGTACCCTCTTTATTCATCTCTAATTAAACTTATAACCGATGTTCAAATAATAGGTCTAAGAAGAAGTGTCATACAAACATAAACATATTGTGGACACATCCATTAAAACATAATCTTACACCATCTTCCTCTGTGATTGTTCTTTTCTGACTTCTAGACTCCCGTTCTCTATGATTTTTTATTACCACTTCTTCGATATTTTTTGGTACTTCTGACATAATTCTTAGTTCTTCTCAGGAATCACTGTCCTCCCATCAACCGTGTCGATTCACAAGATGGTTAGTCTGAGAGTCAATACTTCTTACAACAGACAAACTTAAAGTCTAAGGAACTCTGGGTCCTTCCTACAGAGTGGTTGTCGTAGGCGTAGGCGTAGGCGTAGGCGTAGGTGTCGTCGTAGTCGTAGTGGTAGTGGTAGTCACGTTCCTCGGGACGGTAGGTGGAGGTTTTCACACGGGTGGCTTCACGGTACTCGGAACGGGTGGAGTAGGTACGGGTGGAGGTAACTCGGTCTTCTTTACGGGAGGACACGGTGGTACGGGTGGTACCCTCGTCTTCACAGGTGGGTTCACCTTCATTGTCGTGGTCTAAAGTAGACCTGGTTCTTTGTTCTAGGTCCGAGAAGGTGACAGGAGGGAAGTCGGTACCACTGTCTGACATAGAAGGAATCAGAGGGAGGAGTTGACTGTCGACTGTCTCATTTCCGGACCAACGTCTTCGACTGTGGTGCAACAACCTTCTGTTCGACGTCCTAGTAACGAACTAGAGAGATACGGTGCACGGGCAGACGTTAGGCGCAACACTAGAGATGGGGTACTCGTTAATCACAGATAAGGAAACGAAGAGGTTATTTCGTTTAAGTATCGGGTAATACATAAGAAAGAAAGCAAGAAAAACGTCTAAAAAAACACAAAAAAAAAAAAAAACGCATATCACAAAAAGTA
Source organism: Capra ibex (assembly GCA_006410555.1). Classification (NCBI taxonomy): domain Eukaryota; kingdom Metazoa; phylum Chordata; class Mammalia; order Artiodactyla; family Bovidae; genus Capra; species Capra ibex. The sequence goes on along the minus strand of SJYO01025249.1, from coordinate 2,415 downwards.
GAGAAGATAGTTGATGTTCATAAGAAGACTCACAAGAAAAAGTAAGGATAACTTAATAGTCTTAATCTGAAAAGGTAATAATTCAAGTCGAAACGAACTTTATACAGAAAATAACAAAGTCAGAAGAAAGATAGACAGATGTAACTTCTAGGACTTTTCTTAACTTAATAGAGTCAGAGTCCAAGGAATAAACATTTTGTTGATCCGTTCTTAGATAAGTTAGTAACATGAGTATCTTTAATTATATAAGTGTTTACAAAGGGTTAATAATTGTGTACGGTCCGTCAGAGAAAACACGATCCCTGTACTCCTACCACTGATCTCAGGAAAAAGGTAGATTTGAGAATTTCTCACAAACGTGTTTGTGTGTGTGTGTGCACGTGTATGTGTCGTTTATTATCACTCCGTCCCCCCTTACAATCTCCGTTGACACATCTTTTCGAGAAGGATTCACCGAAAATCCTATTTCTGAACTCACTTCTCTTCTCACTCGGAACTCATAGACCCCATGTGACATGGTCACTGTCCTCTACCACTCACGACTCCGTCCCGTCTCCTTGAGGTCCCTCTTGACAGTAGTTTCTCTGATACAGAGGTTTACTCAACTTCTGTAACCTAGACTTTCTACATCGTTTCTAAAACTATTAAATAAGTGTCAAAAGGTTGGTATGATACGACTTAAAGTCTCAGAGTTGGAAGATCCATTAAGAGATGATAGTGTAGATAAAAGAAAATTGTCTTTCATGTATACTAGAAAATTTCTTTTAAAAAATTACCAATTTATCAAAAAAACAAAGACCGTGAACGGGTAGGACTAAGTACGACACAAGAATTCTGTAACATATATAATAGGGACTTAACTTCCTCGGGACCGTCTCTTCCATTGTGAACTCTACAGAGGGTCGGTGAAGGTGAACGTCAAACCACAATCCTATACCTCAGACTCAGAGAGAAACTACGAAGACTCTTCGGTCCATGAATGTAACACTTAATCCGTTTATCTTCAGTCGTTTATGTCTTTTTCCTTGGTTCGAGACCTCAGACCTCTTAAGACAGAAAAAGATGTAGATCCATACCCTACCTACTCTTTAGTTAATACACGAGACCCAAAGTCAAAGTACGGACATTATCCTAGGAAGACATAAACCTGGTCACTCGAAACTTTAAGGAAGGTAAATCTTGAATGATAAATCTGGTAATAAGTTATTGATAGTTATAAATCCTAGATAGAGATAGGTAGGTAAATAGGTAGATGGATAGATCGGTAGAAAAGGGAGATTTAGCATGGACCTTCGGGCTAACACAGGTCGATTCTACCTAAACGAAAAACCAGAGTTACCCTTAGGTAGTTCTTACGTACCTACTTTTGGACAGAACGATCCGTCTTGGTAAAATAAGTAGTAGGAGAAGTTCATGGAGATAAGAGTCTCCTGTGTTCACAAAAAATAGGACCCAATTGAACCAACTACCTTTACTTTTCTTAAAGGGTTCGAGAGACGTAGTCCTTCGTTACTTCTCAAATATAATTTTTTCATTAGAATAGGAGATCGAACTCCCCTCAAATATCTAGGTAATATACATGAAACAGGAATTTAAGAAACATAAAAACAATAATAAAGAATTTATATAATAAATAAGTACCTTCATATCAACCGTATGTTACGAAATAATTGAAGTCCGTAACTAAGTCAAGTCAGTGAGTTAGTAGAGTCTGTAAACGTTGGGGTGCCTGACGTCGTGTGGTTCGAACGAAAAGGTAGTAGTTGAGGACCTCGAATCAGTTTAAGTACAGGTAGTTCAGTCACTACGGTAGGTTGGTAGAGTGGGAGACAACCGGAGAGAGGAGAGTGGAAGTTAGAAAGGGTCGTAGTCCCAGAAAAGGTTACTCAGTCGAGAAACGTAGTCCACCGGTTTCAGAACCTCAAAGTCGAAGTCGTAGTCAGTAAGGTTACTTATAAGTACCGACTAAAGGAAATCCCACCTGACCAACCTAGAGGAACGTCAGGTTCCCTGAGAGTTCTCAGAGGAGGTTATGGTGTCAAGTTTTCGTAGTTAAGAAGCCACGAGTCGAAAGAAATATCAGATTTAGAGTGTAGGTATGAACTGATGACCTTTTTGGTATCGTACCTGATATACCTGGAAACAGTCGTTTTATTACAGAGATAAAAAATTAAACGACAGATCCAACTAGTAGCCTCTTCCGTTACCGTGAGCTGAGGTCATGAGAAGAACCTTTTAGGGTACCTACCTTCTCGGACCATCCGACGTCAGGTACCCCAGCGTGTCTCAGCCTGTGTTGACTTCGTTGAATCGTCGTCGTCGATCCAACTAGTATCGAAAGGAAGGTTCCTTGTCCACAGAAAATTAAAGTACCGACTTCAGTGGTATACGTCACTAAAACCTCGGGGGGTTTTA
>SJYO01025246.1:0-10000 GCA_006410555.1 Capra ibex | reverse complement strand
CAATCTCTGTTGACACATCTTTTCGAGAAGGTTTCACTGAAAATCCCGTTTCTGAACTCACTTCTCTTCTCACTCGGAACTCATAGACCCCATGTGACATGGTCACTCTCTGCTACCCTTCACGACTCCGTCCCGTCTCGTTGACGTTCCTCTTGTCAGTAGGTTCTCTGTTACAGAGGTTTACCCCAACTTCTGTGACCTAGACTTTCTACATCGTCTCTAAAACTATTAAATAAGTGTCAAAAGGTTGGTATGATACGACTTCAAGTCTCAGAGTTGAAAGACACATTAAGAGATGATAGTGTAGATAAAAGAAAATAGACTTTCGTGTATACTAGAAATTTCTGTAAAAAAATCACCAATATTCCCGGCTCCTTATTTAATTAAGAAAACGTTTTGTTTTTAAATAAAATACTCTCACTGATATACTTTTATCCAGATAATAATTGTTACAAGGGTATAATATCCCTTCAACTGAGGTAATTAAAGGTAGTGGAATATCCATTGGTTTACACGTCTCTTAAAATGGGAACACGAAGGTCGTGATTCTTCACTGAAATAAAAATCCTCCAAACTGAAACATGAGAACGTGTCCCAAGACTGGATTATAATAACTGTACTAAGGGAGGGGTCAAAACAGAACTTCTTTTTACTCTTTTGCCTTTTGTTTTTTTATTTTAAACCATACTAAAATTCTCTTGTACTAGTTGTGTAAGTCTTTCAAGCATTTCGAAACGACATATTTCACCCATTAGTGTCTAACTAGAGAAATAACAGTTCTTTCTACTTCTATTTTGTTTTCTTGTAATGGTTGGGAAGGTTTCTGGGTTCAAAGGATTTATTTAAAGTGGAATATGGAAGAGGTGATCTTCACCGGTGTTAGTACAAAGACTCTAGTGTCTAGGATAATGGTCGGAAGGACTCAAGTGAGGCACCAAGACGACGAATGATTGAGATATACTAAAACTCATTAAACGAGTTCCACAGACACAGAGTAAAATTCCAGAGTAAAAGAAGAGAAATTTTGATCTTATCATTGTCATGAGTAAAATATCCACTTAACACTCGGAATGTAAATATACATATATATTTCGTAAATCTTGACACAGTCGAGTGTCTTTCGTGTTACTCCTAGTCTACAATGACTCTCACGTAGTCTTGACGAGTCGGGTATTCACATGGAACAGTCTCAACAATGAAAAATTAGATACTTAAAGTACGGAACCGGGGTACGGTGAATTTCTTCGTCATGAAAAGGGTAATTCCAACACTATTAGACTATCAAACGAGGTATAAATCGGATGTAGAAAGGACATAATCTAAAAACGAAACCGTAGAATTCAACAGAGGAGAAGGGTGAGCAGCGGGGGGAAGAAGACAAGGAGCTAGAAGAAAAATAAAAGAATGACAAGGAGAAAGGGAGTAAGAAAACCCTTAAATTTCAGACGATCGTTATGTTCAAAACACAAGAAACTTCGAATACTCGATGTTAACAACTTGTTACGATGTTTAGTCCTGAACTAATTAACGAACCACCTAACAGACCTGAACTTTTTCACTAATTTTACAATTATTGATTCTAATTAAAATTTTACACATCATAGCGTTTCAATGTCAGTAGTGCGGTCTTGCCATGACCATGTTTTGGTCTTTATATCTGGTTGCCTTGTTCTATCTTTCGGGTCTATTTGGGTACCTGGATACCTGTGGAATACAAACTATTTCCTCCGTTCTTATATGTTTCCTCTTTTCTATCAGGGAGATTATTCACCACGACCCTTTTGACCAGTCGATATTCATTTTCTTACTTTAATCTTTTGAGGGATTGTGGTATGTTTTTCTTCAGCGACTTAGCACAGGCTCAGACACGCTGGGGTATCTACAGTCGGGTGGTCCGAGGGGGTAGGGACCCTAAGAGATCCGTTCTTGTGACCTCACCCAACGGTAAAGGAAAAGGTTACGTACTTTCACTTTTTACTTTCACTACAGCGAGTCAGGAACGGTTGAGGAACACTAGGGTACCTGACATCGGATGGTCCGAGGAAGTGGGTACCTTAAAAAGTTCGTTCTCATGACCTCACCCAACGGTAAAGGAAGAGGTCCCCTATAAGGGTTAGGTCCCTAACTTGGACCCAGAGGGTGTAACGTCCGTCTGTGCAATGGAAGACCCGATGTTCTCTTCGGATATGTGTTTCTATTGTGGTATGTGTTTCGATTTGAGTTTTACCTAATTTCTAGACTTACGTTCTGGTATTTGGGATTTTGAGAATCTCCTTTTGTATCTTTCTTGGGAGACACTGTGACAACGACACCAAGTCAGTAACTCGCTACAGGCTGTCAAACGTTGAGTCACCTGACGTCGTCCGGTCCGAAGAGTCAGGAAGTGATAACAGACCTTAAACGTTTTTGAGTACAGGTAACTTAACCACTACGATAGGTTGGTGGAGAAGAAGACAACGGGGGAAGAGGAGGACGGACGTTAGAAAGGATCGTAGTCCCAGAAAAGGTAACTCAACCGAGAAACGGAGTCCCCCGGTTTGATAACCTCAAAGTCGAAGTCGTAGTCGGGAAGATCCCTTATAAGTCTTAACTAAAGGAAACCCTAACTGACTAACCTAGAGGAACGACAGGTGCCCTGAGAGTTCTCAGAAGAGGTTGTGGTGTCAAGTTTTCGTAGTCAAGAAGTCTCGAGTCGGAAGTCTCTATTCCCTTGGAAGAACGTGATAACCACCCTTACATTTGACTATGTCAGTAATACCTCTTGTCATAGCTCTAAGGAATTCTTTGATCCCTTATTTTGATGGTTTACTGTGTCGTTAGGGTGATGACCCGCATATGAGACTCCTTTGGTATTGACTTTTCCTGTGTACATAGGGTTGTAAGTGGCGTCGTTATAACTGTTATCAGTCCTGTACCTTCGTTGGATCTACTTACCTATTTCTTCAACCCCATGTACATATGTTACTTTATAATGAGTTGTAATTTTCTTTGTTTAAATTCAGGTACGACACTCCACCTACTTGGATCTCGGACAATATGTCTCACTTCGTTCAGACTTTCTCTTTTTGTTTATGGTATATAACTACGTATATATACCTTAGATCTTTTTACTGTAACTTCTTGGATCAACGTTCCATCGTTCTCTCTAGATCTGTAGCTCTTGTCTGAACAGTGTCACCCCTTTCCTCTCCTACCCTACTCAACTCTTACCTTGTACCTTTGTATGTAACGGTACGGATGTTATCTTTCTTTCACCCTTAAACGACATACTGTGTTCCTTGTGTTGCACAGACTCTGTTGGGTCTCTCTACCCTACCGCACCCTCCGTCGTCCCTCCAATTTCTCCCTCCTCTGTATACCTATGGACACCGACGAACTACAATAACATACTTCGGTCGTGTTGTAACATTTCGTTAATGTGAGGTTAATTTCATTTATTTTAAAAATTTTTCAGTTACATTACTTACACATCATACACATCAACAATACGACACTTATCGTTACAGATGTGTATGTAAATAAAAGGAAAGGTCTCTCATCTAACTATTAGTTAATGGTGGTGTCATAATTGATGACATATTGAAATGTAATTGACCGGACAGTAAGAAAGGTAGAAATATAATCCATGTCAAAGGTTAACCTTTATATTAAAGACCATTGGAACTTTTGACAGAGTCATCTTAGAACAACTAGACATCCCAAGGGGTTGTGAACAGTGGGATCCCGAGAGTAAGAGAATAACGAGAGTTAAAACAGGGGTCCAAAAAAAAAAAAAACGTAAGACTTAGAAAGAGTTAAACCCAAAAATGGAAACAAAACAACCTCGGTTTGGAGGTCTTCGATAGTCTTTTATATAAACACCTTTAATAATATAATTATAAACTGATTATCAAACCGATGTACATTGTAACATCCAAGTTTTTTGGAAAAGGAAACCTTAAAATCGCCGTGACTGGAACTGAAGAAGTTCGTACGTATAAATGACTACTAAAGAAAACACGGAGTACCGAATGAATCGGAGAGAAGATGAGTCAGGGGCCTGTCAGTTAAGAGAGGATCTATTGGTGATAATGATCCAAGATTCATTTTAGATCGTTTGAGAGTACATCTATAATGTACTAAAAGTCTCTCTAAGTCTCTAAGTCAAACGATGTTTACGAAGGTAAACATTTTACCTTTACTAAGTAAAATACTTTTTTATAGGTAATAAATTTTTTTGACTCCTGGTAAACAGGAATTCAGTGAAAGAGACAATAGTTCTTGATTAATAGGGAGAAAGATTCAGACGTTGGAGTAATCCGTGTAAAAGGAATTCTTTTTGATTAGGAGGAAGTTTAATGGTTTGTATTCACTGTTGGATATCTTAAATAACCAATTTGTAGAACCTTAGGTAATCATTAAGTGGGTCTTTCTTTTCGTTCACATTTTAATACAAACGTCTTGACAAGATACGGTACATAAGGAATCTATTAAGAGAATGAGGTCGTCCATGGTGGATCAAGGATTCTGAAGAGTACTCTTCTTACAACACTTTCGTGGATGAGGTAGGGGTCTGTAACGACAAGGAAGGCTCTAAGGACTTCCCGCAGACAAAGGATTACCACTAGGACCAATGAGGTAACACCTTAGAGTTCTCCTGATCCGTCCTTGTCGCCAGGAGTAACCAAGAGACTCTCTGACTCTTTCTCTAGTCCTCGTCCTGAGTCAGATTTCTTCAAGGATGGAGAAGTTTGTGGGTCCAATACGGGGACTAGAAAGAGACTTGGTGTAGTCGGGTCAGTTCTATCTTTGTGTCGTCTACGATGTACCAGAAGAAAGTCCTTTCTCGTGTGTGACACTTTAGAAGGGAGTCCGTCACCTCTTCCGTCTGGAGACAATGATCATTTTTCTACACCTACGAAGTACACGGAAGTTTGACTGTCGAAGATTGATCGTCACTATTGTCGATCTTCTTTCTCTCCTCGTCCCGCCCCCAGAATCGCTCCCTCTGGAATCAGATGTGTCACGATAAGAAATACTCTTGACCTCGTAAAAACTGTAATAACTAGTCCATAAAACTCATCAATAAGTATTAATAATCGAAAAGATGGAAATCTCGACCGTATAAATTGAGTTTAAATAAAAATTAACCTTCTATTAACGAAATGATACAAGACAACCAAAGATGGTACGTTGTTACACCTAGTCGAGATTCATGTGTACATAGAGGAGGTGGCACGCGGAGTACACGTGGGGTGACGGGGGGTGGGGAGGGGAGATCCGACAGTGTCTCGTGGTCCGACTTGAGGGACTCGATACTTTGATAAATGGAGTCAGTAGATAAGATTTGTGCCGTTCCCGACATAAGTCCCGATGAGAGAGTTAGACAAGGTGGGAGAGGATTGAGTCACACGAGGGTTCAAACAAAGGTGTAGACGTAAAGATAAGGACGGGAACTTTCTCCAAGTAGTCCCGATAAAAAGATCTAAGGTACGTATACACAATTATATGTTATAATCAAAAAGAGAAGGACTGAATGGAGTGAGGCACCTTTTCCGAGATCTAAACAGATGGGGTCAAGTTGACTGAGTCTAAACAAGGAAAAGTGACCGACTCATTGTAAAGTAACATACGTACACGGTGTTGTAGAAATAGGTGCGTAGACAGCTAACTGTAGATCCAACGAAGGTACAGGACCGATAACATTTATCACGACGTTACTTGTGGTCCTATGTGTACGGAAAAAATTTAGTGCTAAAAGAGTCCCGTATACGAACCGGTAAACCATCAAAATGAGGATCTAAAAATTACTTAGAGGTATAACAAGAGGTATCACCGGTATAGTTAAATGACAAAATTTTTTCAAAATAACACAATCCTTGTGAAATGTACTCCACATAAGAGAATTCTCATAAATTCATATATTATGTCACAACAATATGTGTCCGAATTACAACGCCCGACTAGAGATCTTGACTATATGGAAGTCCTGACTTTAACATAAGACAGTTGATTTTTTATATCAGTGTTGGACTTTCCTCTGAAAATAAAATAAACCACCCTTCAAATCCTGAGGTTCGGGTCCTCTGTCGTAGAGTCATCGAGACTCCTTTCACAAGGGGAACCTTCTACCCTCAGCCTCACTCCGATGTATGTTTACTTGTCACTTCCCTCGTCAGCCCGACTTGTAGTTTCTAGTCTATAGTTTAATTCCTGAAATCGTAACCTACATACCCTTCTACGTTCGGAGACCCGAGTGCCTTAAGTAACGAAAGTATCCATGGAGTCGATAGACCCGGTTTAGGACAAAGGAACAAGTGGAATTCATCACCACCGACAACGGCTACCGAGGAGGAACACAAGGGGGTCCCGGAGTCGTCAGTGGTACCGCCCACCACCGTAGACGACCTAACTCGAAACCCTCGGACGTAAGTGTAAACCTCCGGTATTTAGCGACTACCGACACTGTAAAGAACAAATGACTAAACCGTCATCTCTCAAAGTAAAGTGTTATGGATAACTAAGTAAAGTCAAGTCAAGTCAGTGAGTCAGTACAGGCTGAGAAACGCTGGGGTACTTAACGTCGTGCGGTCCGGAGGGACAGGTGATGGTTGAGGACCTCATATGGGTTTGAGTGCACGTAGCTCAACCACTACGGTAGGTCGGTAGAGTAGGAGACAGTAGGGGAAGAGAAGGACGGGGGTTAGGGAGGGTCGTAGTCTCAGAAAAGGTCACTATTCGTTGTGGGAAAATGAGGTACGGGTAGGAGGGGACCAAGGACCGTTGACGATAAGATAAGAAATAAGGTACTCAAACTCGAAAAAGGTATGGAGTATATTCCCCTAAGTACACCATGAACAGGTAGGCAAAGACCGATTAAAGAGAACCGTATTACAGAAGGTCCAATCCAGTACAACAGAGTAGGCAGTCCTAAAGGAAGAAAAACTCTTCCTTATTATTAGGAAACATACATATATGATGTCAAATGAATAGGTGAGTAGACAACTACCTGTAAATCCAACAATGGTGTGAAACCGATGACACTCATGACGACGTCACTTGAACCCGTACGATTGTTCAGAAACTCTGAAACTAAATTTAATAAAACCCATTTATTAAATCTACATCTTACCCATTTTGGATACTATCAAGTTAACAAAGATAAAAACTCATTGGAATTATAAGAAGTGTTACAAATATGGTAAAACGGAAGGGTGATGGTCCATGTTCCCAAGAAAAAGAGAGGTATTAGAGTGGTTGTAACGATAAAACTAAAACTAGTATCAGTAAGAAGTCCACACTTCACTATGTAGTAACACCAAATCTAAACGTAAAGGGACTACTAATCATCACTATAATTTGAGGAAAAGTACAGGGACACCAAATATATATATATACAGAAGAGATTTCTTTCGAGATAAGTGCAGGGAATGGATAAATTTTAATTCCAACAATTTAAAGAAAGATAATACAACATTCTCGAAGAATGTATGAAACCTTTAATTGGGGAATAGTATATATACCCCGAGTATAAGGAATTCGGAACATTGGTCCTTCTCAATTAAAACTTAAATACGACCTAGTCGAAGACACTAAAATTGGGAGTAAAAAGGTGAAAACAATAACATTAGTATGTATTACCTGACGGAAACCCTCTATTGGACTCGACGGGTGGACACTCCCTGAAGACGACGACGATGACGACGATTCAGTGAAGTCAGCACAGACCAAGACACGTTGGGGCATCTACCGTGGGTGGTCCGAGGGGACAGGGACCCTAAGAGGTCCGTTCTTGTGACCTTACCCAACGGTAAAGGAAGAGGTTACGTATTTTCACTTTTCACTTTTCACTTCAACGAGTCAGTACATACTGAGAAGTACTGGGGTACCTAACGTCGGATCGTCCGAGGAGGAAAGTACCCTAAAAGGTCCGTTCTCATAACCTCACCCCACGAGAACGGAAGAGGCAACTCCCTGAGATTCCTTCGTTTAGATTGTATAAGGGGACGGACTCCGAACGGTATGATCCCCTTAAACGTTCCTAACTCATCAGAAATGAAACAAAGGAATGGAGGTGGGGTGAAGACTGGGTATTTTCTTGGACCGTTGGTCCGGGGTCGTTCTACTAATAAACCTCCGTGATCGAACAGTAACAGAGTCGGTCACCCAAGGACTTATTTCAGGGAGCATCGAGTCAGTCATTTCTTAGACGGACGTTACGTCCTCTGAGCCCAAACTAAGGACCCACTTTGTACATTAAAAAGTAAAGTAAAAAAGGAAAAGGACCAGATCTGTGGAGTAGAGTCTAAGTGACGTCGCTCGCCGGGTTCGAACCTGAACGATTGTCTGATACAGTGTACGGAATATAATCCGTACAACAAAGGTGTCGTTTTAAAACTCCGTTCATATCGAAAACAGAGATTAAATATGTTCACAATCATTCGACTAGAAGTCCCACCAACCATTTATAAATTACAGTGTTTCATGGTCACGGATATCTACAGACGTATAGGTCACGTGAGTTCCAGGGAGTACCTTCCGAACCACGAATCATAATCGACTTCCCGACGACTCAAAGTTGTTTAATATGATTATTTACGGACTGTCTAAGATACAGTGGGAATCAAATAAACAAATCTCTTTTTATAGGTACCAAACTTACCACCCCAGTTACTGAGCACCTCGAAGTAAGGGACTCATACGATTCTTACACACTATTGTGTGATTTACAGTAAAGTTTTTTTTTTACTTACCGTCCTATCTCAGTTACCTTAATTGACAACATCCCCTTTCACCGTCTCCTATAAACCCCTCATGATCACCTTTTCGAAGAATTACCTATGTCGGATCTGTAACTCAGTTAAAACTTTTATTACTCTTCTTTCCTTAAATCCAAAGATCGTCTGATGTCCAACGAGTACTAGTACAACGACGTCTCTGGTTTAGTCACATATTTAGACGTTTTCATCTCGAAGTCGTTTTATAGAATTGAACACTGGAATACCGGATCTTTTGACTTCCTAGTTCAAAAGGATAGTTTCAGATACTTACCTCGACACACTTTTCTGACGACCGTACTCTGGTGATTGTGGTCTTTGACCTTTTAATCTTTTTCTTCTACGTTGAAACACCAGAGATCAGTAAATTAACAGTTCTTCTCCGATCTCTGGTCACCCCGTACCACATTCCTTCCGCTCAAATTTTTTTAACACCCATCCCCAATTCTATACACTCCAATCATTTAGGATCAGAGCTGGTAGTTCCCTTTGTTTCGACCCACGACCATCCACTTTACCTTATCCCTCCTTCAAAAGGTATCGTCTAAGAAACCCCCGACCCCTCACCTTCTTAGTCGTTGACACTGTGACTTCTTCGTTGTGATAACAGTTCCTTAAGGAGTATAAAGGATTGTCCACGTATTGTTACCGTGTCCCTCATACACTGTTCCAGAGGTCACTTAGTGAGACGTGAAGGACTTCTTCCTATTTCTTCAGGTACCTGTTCTCTCTAAACACTATAGTCGTATTCACACCGTTAAATGAAAACTCTAACGTTCGTACACCTTAAATCCCACCCTTTGTTCACGTAGTCGGTCAGGACCCTATAAGGGGGACCCTCTTCGACGGACCAGAAATATTTTCCCCAGAGGTAGTGTCACGACAGTAACAGCACTGCCAGTATTCAGAAGAAACTTCGGAGTCCACTCGCGAGATTCTCTAGAAATACCTTGTACCCACAACCCAAATTAGACCCCCATCTTCACCTAAATTGACTTCGTTAATCACGACACAGGTCCTTTTTCTTCTATTACTCCTAAATCCCTATATAACAACCATAAACCAGTACTTACGCTAGAATTTACACTCCTCTTTTACCTCAGTCCCCGTGTCAGAATTGGACTCTCTCTCATTCCCCCTACTCTATGACACGGTGTCGTGTCGTGTGTAATCAAGGTTTACGGGGAAGAGTCGCACGTTAGGGTGACTCACGGACCAAACCCGGAAACGTAAAAAGGAGTCTT
>SJYO01025230.1:0-18588 GCA_006410555.1 Capra ibex | reverse complement strand
TATATGACTGTGTATATATACCTTAAATCTTTCTACCATTACTACTGGGACATACGTACTGTCGTTTTCTCTGTGCCTACATATCTTGCCTGAAAACCTGAGACTCCCTCTCCCTCTCCCACCCTACTACACCCTCTTACCGTAACTTTGTACATATGATAGTACATTCTTTGCTTCACGATCAGATACAAGCTTTGTCCTATGTCCTTCGAACCCCGACCACGTACCCCTACTAGGTCTCTCTACTATACCCCACCCTCCACCCTCCCCCTAAATGCTAACCCTCGAGTATATGTGGGCACCACCTAAGTACAGTTACATACCGTTTTGGTTATGTCATAATATTTCATTTTATTTCATTTTTATTTTAAATTTTTTTTTCTTTTCTTTTTTTTATTTTAAATACAAACTTTTTATATGGTTGACCTCTTCTTCTCAGTCCCCTGTCTATCAACCGTCTGTCAGAGGTACGAGGGACGTCGGAACTGCCTATCCGACTCCTCGACTCTCTACGCACGTGTCCGGACAGAGGTTTCGTCCGTCTTCCCTCCGTGGAACTAAGGTCCCCAGACTCCTCCCCCTTGACACCAGGGGTTATGGGGAACGACTCACCGATCCCGGAAGGGTTCGGGAAATCGTGTGTGTCCACTACCTCTTCGGGGGGTCACGGGTTCGCAGTCCAGGAAGGGAACGAGGGACGGACCGGACTCGAGGGACAGAGGGCCCCGTCGCCGGTCTTCGAGGGAGGAGTCGATCTCGGAGGGGGTCCGTCCCACTGAGGTCGACTACGGGGGGTCTGATACAGGACTCGACGTAGGTCTTGTGTAGGGCCCCGTGTCTACAAAGGTAGGAGACCGGTCGAAGAACCTTTTTTAGTGTCTCATTTGGAAGGTATCAGGTGGAAACTCACGTCTCTCTTTCTTGAGACTAGAACCCGTCGGAGTCCGTGGATGGGCCCTCGGTCCGTAGCTGACGGTTGGGCACACTGGGAACAGATACACCGACAGAGGTAGCCCTTACAGAGACATCCTTCTGACTACCCGGCTCCTCTAAGCCCGGTCCGAAGTTAGCCAGGGAGGGATCCCAGACCTGGGAGAGACAGTACAAGACCGACTGAACGGTTGTCCTTCACCAGACCGACCCAACTCTTGAGCCGGTGTCCTGGAGACCCACCTCGTGATCTCGGTCTGGTCGTGTGTGCCCTCGGTCCTCTACTTAGGACCTGGGTTCTGTTCTCCCTTCCCCGAGTCGTGAATGACGTCAAGACAAGAGACGACCCCGAAGGGACCACCGAGTCTACCATTTTTTAGACGGACGCTACGTCCTCTGAGTACAAAATAGGGACCCAACCCTTCTAGAAGACCTCTTCCTTTACCGAAGGGTGAGATCATAAGAACGGACCTGTTGAGGTACCTGTCTTCCTCGGACTCCCGGATGTCACACACCCCAGCGTCGTAGTTTGTACTGACTCGCTAATTGTGAAAAGAAAAAGGAGAATACTGAACGACTTGAAACGTCCCTCTGTCTGGATATAAGTGTAGACCCGAGACTGTCCCTCATTCACACACTTGATCTCGTTTTTTGTATTGTGTGACAGACTCGGAGTCAGAGTAGTAGACATGTTACCCCTACTGTTATTATTATCGGGACTTCTACTTACTTTACCTCCACTACAGTGGCTCAGTCAGACAACCACGACTTTTTTTACAACCGGTGAGAGAGGGAAACCCAGATTCCGTGTTTAGTTTAGGTTTGTCTAAAATTCCAGGATTTGGGTGTACTGACCCAAGTTTAGGGTCGAGACTGTGGATTTCGAGACATTAGTACTAGCCAACTGGAGAGACACGGACACTTTTACCCCTGTGACTCACGTGTCAAGTCGCCGAAGACCCTCCTTGTTTACTTAGGTGTCCTCTCGAGTTGGACGTTACTCGTGCTGTGTATGTTGGAGAACATTGACAACCCAGGTGTCGTCGGGGCGACGTCGGGTTCAGGAGTCCCGGGAAAAGAGTCGACTGTCTTGGACACTCGACAGTAGGTTCCAGAGAAGACCTCGGTCCGACCCGACCACTCCCAAACAGGTGAACGGGAGGAGACCCAGACGAAGACTGGTCCCTTCGTCTTCACCACCCCCATCCCCTCGAATCAAATTCGTGTAGGGGAGTGGGGGATGAGGTTGGTCATAGACAAAGGTATTATAGGAGGTCACGATACGGACCTTACTTCCACTCGAAGGAGTCTCTTGTTTCAAGGACGTTTGGTGGGTAGACCCGGTGGTCCGACGAGTACGCCACCCCAAGGGAGTCCGGAGGTGGGGAAGATGTAACTGGGACTGTTCGGAATCCCGGTTACTGTGGGAGAGTCGTGATGTCGGGTTCCTTCCGTGAGGGGACCAGGGTCGACGTCGTGGGGGCGGGGACCCGAGGACCGACGGGTGACGACGGGCGTCGTGCGGTAGGGAGTCCGGAGAACCACTGGCGTCACCAGGTTCAGGGACGACTCGACCCGGTCGACGGGTAGTCAGGCTGGTGACGGGGGTCCGTGTGAGGACAACGATCACCCCCTGGTGACGAATACGTTTTGGGATTTCTCTCGGACGACACGAAAGACGATGTAGTCCGTCCTTCACGAAGGACTTGTCAGAGAAGGACCTGGAACAGTCTCCGACCGTCCTGGGGTCCTGGGAGGTAGTAGAGAGACTGGGAGACTGGGAGAGGGTGTCCCAGAACCGAGGGGTCCAAAAATGAGGGGTAGTGTGCTTGAGTCTAGGTCAAAACAAGTACACAGTTGGTGTTACACGAATTGATATCCGTGTATTTCTGAGGTAAAAGACATAGAAGTTCGTTTATCCTACCGAGTCGGTGGTCGGGTAATCATCCTTCAACAATGAAAACATAACTTTGTTCAGACTATATAATTCTCATATAATAATACCCCATAATATCTTTCCTTACGTTATAGGGTGTAAACGAAAGTACCTTTTGTACTCTGAAGTTTCTATTTGAGATCTTATATCTAGGTGTTTCATCTCTATAGAACAGGAAACAAGTGACTTCAAAAGGGTCACGACTCTTCTTCCGGACCATGGAATGTCNCAGACTATATAATTCACATATAATAATACCCCATAATATCTTTCCTTACGTTATAGGGTGTAAACGAAAGTACCTTTTGTACTCTGAAGTTTCTATTTGAGATCTTATATCTAGGTGTTTCATCTCTATAGAACAGGAAACAAGTGACTTCAAAAGGGTCACGACTCTTCTTCCGGACCATGGAATGTCCTCAAATAACTTATTCACAATTGTGCTCTAATGCTGGAGTCCGAGGAAGGACAGACCTGGAGGACTGGTCCTATGTAGGTAGGGAAGACGGAAATCCCCTTTACAAATTCTTAGTCATTAAGGAAACAAAAGAGAATATTAAGAGGGTTGAAAGGGTACCGGAACATACTACTTGTAGAGGTCCCTCTTCTTGTTAACTCTTGGACTTGAAGGGGGTGGAGTGTAAACTCCTACACATCTGTACGTCGTCCCTTCCGGGAGTCTACTGGTTCTCCTTGACTTGCATTAAGAATCACTGACTTCCCTCCCTCTGTTACTTCGACCTCTCCATCTTTCCCCACTCTTGGATGTCCCAAAACCTCCACTGTAACGCGCCAAACTCCATCGTTTCTTTTTGGTAGTTTCCATTGAATCAAACTCAAGTCGGGTTCGGTTGAAACTCCCTTTCTTACCTTTATCTCCTTCGTCACTCTTCGAATACTCTCGTCGGGTGCACTCTTGCGACCTACCTAGACTTAGGTCTAGTTCACCTACGAAATCTCTCCCCCTTCACACACACACACACACACACACACACACACACACACACACACATGCACCACACCTAAGTGTCATAAAACACTTCTCGTAGACACTTCCACCAAGGTAGTTGACTCTACCCTGTCTGCTCCTTCCCAGACACACACGACCTCGATCCCCCGAAGTCTTCTACTGTGGTCTGTACCACTCACACTCCACAGGACTCTGTAGGCCTCCCTCACTAGTCCTCCGTCAACGTATACTGAGTCCCAGAGACATCTCTAGTCGAAACCTCCGGTCTTAACCCCTCAATAGTAGTATGTTGGTTAAGTGAAGTAAGTCATGCAAGAATTTACAATGTAGGTATCTCATTGGACTGAAGGTGGGTGGATTTTATCGTCCGAACGGGTGGGGATGTAAGGTTATTGAGAGAAAAAGTGGACAAAAGGGAAATAGTATCATAAACAGTGGGTGACTGGACTATAATATACACCAAGAGTCTAAAAGGTAGAGCACAGGATCTCCTATTCGAGGTACTCCCCTCTTGATGACCAATAGAAGAGACGAGAGACAGGTCACAGATCTTTTGATGGTCCGTGTGTGAACCACGTGTTCGTATAAACAGTTGACGCACCTTAGAATTCGGTAACCTGATCTACTCCTACTCCTCCACGGGTTCTTCTCCACCACATCTGGGCTCAGGACTCCTAGACTTTGGGAGTCTACTACTCTCTCTTTCCTCCTCCCACTCTTTCTCTCTCCTCTCCGACTCGTCGTCCTTATGGTTCTCGTCCTCAGTTTTAGGACTGACGTCATCCAAGCTCTCTTACTCTCCTCGACCCCTCCCAAACGTAACTCCCGAGTCGTCTCTTCCCGAGGACTGTGTCCATTTAACACGACTCTCTTGACTACTACTCTTCCATGTGCGTATAACTCAACGGGAGTACCACGAGTGACCACTGGACCACTCTTGCCAAAGATACCTCTGTACCCTTGTCTTCCGTCTCTCCCCGAATCTCGTCAACTCTCCACCCCTCTACCTCTTCCCCCCACATCTAGCACAAATCCTTTGAAAACCTCTTTCGCACGTTTCCTCTCATCGAGTCGTCCACATTCCGACCCCTAAAACAAGATTTGACACTCTACGATGACATGCCGTACGTCTGAAAACATACCGAAGGTCTATGAACCACAGCTACTTATAGACAATTTAAAGTAAAAGTTTACGACCACGACTTTGGTTCCTGAAAACTGACGAACTGGGAGTAAGAAGGTAACCGAACCCCATGAAAGGAGAGACTAGGTCCCCACCCTAATAACGACGATGTCTTCTTCTCTAAACTAGACAGTCAAGGGGAGGTGTAACTCCTTTAAGGGTTCGTAGAACAGGAGACTATTCTTAAGTCCAGGGTCTGGATGGTGAATTAAGGACATACTGAAACCGGTTCAATGAGTTAACGGAACTTGGACTTCGACAACGAATCGAAGGTGTAGAATGTCACTTGTCTCAGTGTCGGGGATGACGTGTGCTCTAGTGTGTACACTTCGTGGACCTTGACACGGACCACGGGTCTCTCGGGACATGTACGGTGGGTGCCACAGTGGACCAGGACCACGACCCGACACACTGCCCGTGACCGAGTCCCTTCCTCTCCTCGAGAAAGTCCAACCCCTCGAGTTCCTCCTTCCTTCGACTCCAGTGAGCGCTCTGGAGAATAAGGTCGTAGCCCATTCTTGCCTGAGTAGGGAGGTAGGAAGAAAGCAAGGTAGTGAGGTAGGTAGAGGAGCGAGTGACCGTCTGAGTGCCGGACACCGTTGGCGACACTTATTACTTTAGTGTCACCTCGTCGGGAGTGGAGTCTGACCAGGTCGGACGTTCCGTCGGACACCCTACCTGCCGGGTTCCCGACGGGGATCACCGGTCAGTGTTGATCTATCCGCCGGGGCAGGTCGTCAAAGGTTGCAAGTTTTTTAGGAATTGTCGTCTCTAGTACTGGGACTTTGACCCCTCTGTCCCTTCCTCTCTTCGTCTCTCCACATCGACCGGGAGGACCGGGAAGGTCTTGACCAAAAGTATCCAGTCACCACGTCTATCTTCCATGTCGGTTATAAATCGTCAGACTAATGTTGCACGATCTCAAACCCTAGTTAACCCGGACCTAAACTTAGAGACCTCAGAATTGAACGGACCTTGGGAGTAGGGACGACAAATCCCGAGCCGGACGTCCCGACACGGGAGAGAGACGTACTGGTCCGTCGGGTCCCTCTACCGTCCCCACTCCTACCTGGTCTCCGTCTGGACGGGGACCACCGCGAGTCGGGAATCCGATCACCGAGTAAGTACCGACGTGTCGTGGCGGCGGATAACACCTGTCACCAAGTGTTTCACGCCAGGGGTCTGTTCGTCGGTATGTTGTTCCCTTTGAACGACGCTTACGTCTAAGGACCCATGGGGGGTGGGGGTTGGACGACTTAATCTTTGAGACCTGTCCCGGGTTTCGAGAGGTCCACTACTACTTGGCCAACGTCATCTCTTGCGACACGAGTCCATGGTCCCTTACGACTTTTCTATGGAGTACACTAAACTTACAGAATACGTAGTCTTAGTGCACACCTCCAGTTTTATGATTGTCCCTGGACGGGGTCGAGATGAGGAGGTGAGGAGGGGTGGGGAGTGGTTCCCTAAGACTAAGTGACCTCGACTTGGGTCCGTCTCTACTTTTATTGGTGAGACGTCGGCTAAGATTCCGTGTCAGTGGCGAGACCAAACCTGGGAAGAGGGGTACGGAACACGAAGGGACCATCGTCTCAACCACTTCTTAGACGGGTGTTACGTCCTCTGGGTCCTAGCTAGGGACCCACCCCTTCTAGGGGACCTCTTCCTTTACTGTTGGGTGAGGTCATAGGAACGGACCTCTTAGGGTGCCTGTCTCCTCGGACCACCCGATGTCAGGTACGTCAGCGGTTCTCAGTTTGTGCTGACTCGCTGATTTGGTGGTGGTGAGGTATGGGCTGGGTCCAGGGAGGCAGTGTCCGGTCCGGGACACCGATGAGAGGATTAGGTCGTTAACACGTCTCTCGTCAGTGGTCCGCAACTTAAGTCCCCGACGGGGTAGACACTGTCCGTACCACGACCTGCATTCTTAGGATACTTTACAATCTTGAGGACGGTCCTCGGCGGTGTCCTCTAGGGGGTACTGTCCCAGTACACCTTTTCTTGACAATTCGTTCCGAAGTCTTGAGTTCCCCGAGGGATCCGAAAGAGCTCGTAGATGGGGTTTTGGTCTTAGACAGACAAAATGACAAAGTGTTGAAAGGGGCTAAGGAGACTGTAATTGTCCCCCGGTTGGGACTGGTGAAAAGAGACCTCTTTTAGTTGAATCCCGATATCGATTATTCAGAGGACTTGTACTCTCCTTGTAAAGTTTAGTTTGGGGGAGATAATCGTAAGATCGAACGAACCGTCCAATAGGTCCGAGAACGTCGATACGTATGTTAATAAATGTCGGAGGGTTGACCCTCTTCGTACTTTTCGGATTTTGTATCTCGGAAACTTCCTCAATTTTCAATAATCTCATCACGATCACAATTACATCCTAAAGTAATAATCCGGTTACGAACAACGATTCAAGGGTATAGAGAATAGGTGACACGTGGACCCTTACATAATCAATTGTTTCACTTTTACGATCTTTTTGTTCACATCGGAACTTAAATTGGTATAGTCTGAAAACTCGATTAACCAAGAAAGAACATTGAGTGACGCGGAAACGAGACACTTTTTGCATTGGGACAAACCGTAAAAGACTCCGACTGTATCTAATCTTTATATTTCTTTTTTGTGAAACTCCCTTTTGTTCAAAAAACCAACTCGTCGGAAATAGTTTTCTCCCAGTATTTTACAAGTGTCCGGAGGTTCCGGTCTTCTATAACATATGTTGTAGAAAACTCTCTTTCCATACGTCTTTTTAGAACCAAAGCTATTTCCGTTATGACGACCTTACAACCCGACTGAGACATATTGGAACGTAGAAAAGAAAGGGAGATACATGTTTTTTCCATATATTCATGGCAAATTTTTATTTCGATATCTAGAGCGAGTAGTTTCGTCGAACTGGAGGAGCACAGTTAGTAAAAGGAGGAGAATGAGAGAGAAATTCCGATCAAGGGTAGACCTCATGTCTCCAGGCGGCACAGATGAATAAACGGACCCAAAGATTCTGGACTTGCCCTTCCGCGGGACGGAAGAACAGAACTCTGAAATAACTAAAAGACATATTTGGTTCCTTGAGGTCGGAGAAGAAGAGAGGAGATCAAAGAATAGATGTTGTAAAAATAGTTAGAGAGAGAGAGAGTTAGTTAGCGCCTACGGTAAAGAGGAAGTCCAAAGGGACCTAGGACGGCCCCGACCTGGGGCCGTTTGAGGGACGAAATGTCTACCTCTTGTGCTCCGTGTCTCTTCAATTCATTGAAGGGCATCTGTGGGTGATGGGGTTCCGTCTTGGATCTAAGGTTGGATCATGGGAGTCCGAAGTCTCCGGTGGTGGAAACTGCAGGAACAAAATGCTTATTCTCCCTCCTCAACGACTTCNTACCTCTTGCGCTCCGTGTCTCTTCAATTCATTGAAGGGCATCTGTGGGTGATGGGGTTCCGTCTTGGATCTAAGGTTGGATCATGGGAGTCCGAAGTCTCCGGTGGCGGAAACTGCAGGAACAAAATGCTTATTCTCCCTCCTCAACGACTTCCAGTGGACCCCCGTGGGCAGTTTAGACATGGAAAAGAAAAAATTGAACTCCATCTTAAAAAATCAAAATAAAAATACATAAAAATTTAGCCCCTATATCAACGAAATGTTATAACATAATTAAAGACGACATGTGACCTCATTTCGTCGACGTGCACATAGAAGAGGTAGACCCTGGAGGGAGGGCGGATGACTGACTGGTGGGGGTAAGACATGGAAACGGACCTTCCAAGATGAAGACGCCGTGATTAAAGTTCTACCCGGCTTACCTGGGAACTCGCTCTATAGTATGGGTGTTTATTACGGTGGGAAGACCCGTATTCATGTGGACTTTTTCTCTCCACCCCGACTCCGTCCCTATTACTAATTTAGTGTACCTAAAGAATCTGGGTGTCCTAAGTTCTACAATTTCTTTTTTTAACAAAGAACAGGAGCACGACGGAGTACTGAAACAGGAGGAGAGACCCGTCCCTAAGGGTATTCCTTTTCGCAAGGTTCCGTTGAGATTGGTCTGAAGGGCGATTACAGGAAACACGACAAAGGGGTGCTCGTAGGACTTGCACTAGATGTGGGGGAGACAGAAGGGAGGAGAGTGACCGAGATTGGGGGCGGGACGGAGGACAAGGGTGGAGAGGTACCTTTGGCAGGAGCGGTCGAGTGGTCACTCGTGGTACACCCGTTGTGTTCCATGTAGAGAGTAGTGCTCCGGAGACGTGTGTTCCGTGGACGTGTCCTTGGGAAGAGACGTCACTACCAGGAGGACGACGAGTCGGAGAGGAGGGAGAAAGCGATTGAGGAGGAGGAGGAGGAGAGGGTAGTAGACTCCCAGAGTCCGGGAGTCCTGAACTCGGATCCGGTGGAGAGACGCACGGAAGAGTAAGAGTAGGTCAGGCTACTGAACTTCCGTTGTTTATAAGAACACGAGGCGCACACAGGGTCCGGGACTAGATCAGTGACCTGTCTCTCGTCTCTTCTTTGGTCATCGAGACGGAGGTACCTCGAACGTGAGGTCGAGTCCTCTGCCTTCCACACGTTGGGTGTGTCCAGTGAGCCGCTGTCTACGGGACTTCTCCCCTTTGTCCTCCTCCCTCTCACTGACCCTACACCCCCACCCCCGACCGCTCCGACGATAAAATCCAATTACCTCCAGACCGACGAGATACCTACACTGTAAATCCTTCTATGACTTACTCGACTTCTCTGGTGTACGACTGTTGAGAGGTTAGGACGGACACCTCGACTAGAGATACCTCTGGGACTTGGGATGCGTCGGAGGACTGTAGAGGGAGACTCACAGAGTCCTGTGGGGTACAAGTTGTACAGGTCAGGGGGGAGAACTTAGGAGGTGGGGTCGTGAATGACCGGGAAGGAGTAGGTGGAGTAAGACAGTTACCGTGGTGGTCCCACCTGTAGTAGGGGTCCCTCTTCGTCAGCCTCGTGTCCTAGCAAACAGAGTGGTGCCGTCTGCACATGACCTTTGGCGACCACGTCAACTATTACCACGACTTTTAATTTCGGTTTTACTGTATTCGTCCTTCAAGTTGTCCGAGGGTTCGTGCGGGCCTGGTCGTCCGTGTTTCGTCCCTCACAGCGGTCGGTCCCGTGTCCAGGTCCGGGGACGGACGCCACCGTATCCCGTGTCTTGACTACGTCCTCTTCCGTCACCGCCGCTACCGGACCAAGGCCCACACCGAGACTCCGTTCTTGGCTTGTATCAACCACCACTTTTATTACCTCCGTTTCTCTGTCTTATCCCACTTTATCTTCCGTGTCACCATCTCTTGCAGCATCGTCCTGTTCCCCTTCACCCTAACCGCGGGTGTGTCGAGGTGGTACTTCTGCCACTCCCAGGGTGNCAAGGGTGGAGAGGTGCCTTTGGCAGGAGTGGTCGAGTGTTCACTCGTGGTACACCCGTTGTGTTCCATGTAGAGAGTAGTGCTCCGGAGACGTGTGTTCCGAGGACGTGTCCTTGGGACGAGACGTCACGACCAGGAGGACGACGAGTCGGAGAGGAGGGAGAAAGTGATTGAGGAGGAGGAGGGGAGGGTAGTAGACTCCCAGAGTCCGGGAGTCCTGAACTCGGATCCGGTGGAGAGACGCACGGAAGAGTAAGAGCAGGTCAGGCTACTGAACTTCCGTTGTTTATAAGAACACGAGGCGCACACAGGGTCCGGGACTAGATCAGTGACCTGTCTCTCGTCTCTTCTTTGGTCATCGAGACGGAGGTACCTCGAAAGTGAGGTCGAGTCCTCTACCTTCCACACGTTGGGTGTGTCCAGTGAGCCGCTGTCTACGGGACTTCTCCCCTTTGTCCTCCTCCCTCTCACTGACCCTACACCCCCCGCCCGACCGCTCCGACGATAAAATCCAATTACCTCCAGACCGACGAGATACCTACACTGTAAATCCTTCTATGACTTACTCGACTTCTCTGGTGTACGACTGTTGAGAGGTTAGGACGGACACCTCGACTAGAGATACCTCTGGGACTTGGGATGCGTCGGAGGACTGTAGAGGGAGACTCACAGAGTCCTGTGGGGTACAAGTTGTACAGGTCAGGGGAGAGAACTTAGGAGGTGGGGTCGTGAATGACCGGGAAGGAGTAGGTGGAGTAAGACAGTTACCGTGGTGGTCCCACCTGTAGTAGGGGTCCCTCTTCGTCAGCCTCGTGTCCTAGCAAACAGAGTGGTGCCGTCTGCACATGACCTTTGGCGACCACGTCAACTATTACCACGACTTTTAATTTCGGTTTTACTGTATTCGTCCTTCAAGTTGTCCGAGGGTTCGTGCGGGCCTGGTCGTCCGTGTTTCGTCCCTCACAGCGGTCGGTCCCGTGTCCAGGTCCGGGGACGGACGCCACCGTATCCCGTGTCTTGACTACGTCCTCTTCCGTCACCGCCGCTACCGGACCAAGGCCCACACCGAGACTCCGTTCTTGGCTTGTATCAACCACCACTTTTATTACCTCCGTTTCTCTGTCTTATCCCACTTTATCTTCCGTGTCACCATCTCTTGCAGCATCGTCCTGTTCCCCTTCACCCTAACCGCGGGTGTGTCGAGGTGGTACTTCTGCCACTCCCAGGGTGACCTCGTCTTCGTGGTGGCCTTGTGTCTGGTCAATGGACGCGTGAGTGAGGTCACAGGTACGTCGGTCCTCCCGTCCGTCCGCCTCTCGTCGACGGGGTCCACGTCCTCCTTCGGGTCCCGGGGTCTCGGGTCCGGACTCCTGCAAGGGTACCGCTACCACTGCCAGTCCGTCCAGTGGGCGTGACCACCACACTGGAATGACCAAAATTTTGGTTTCCGAACACTTATTAATTTTTTGTCGAGGCCCAAAACTGCCTGACCAAGCCAAAGTGAGACGGACAACTCAAGAGAAAGACAGAAACAAAAAGGTCCTTCTATGCTGGTGGTTAGGATTGTTACATTCCTGGCGTGAGTGCCAGAGTGAGGTCGTTCTACCAAAGACCAAGGACCAATGACAGTTCAGAAGTTTTTTGTCTTCACTAGTGTGGGCGTCACACGTCGGACGTCGGTAAAGAACGAGGGGAGGCACATTCAAGGGGACCGACTCGGAACGACACAACCCTCAACTAAGAAGACTTATCATTTTTTTGGAGGGGCCACCGGCCGAAGGAATTCTATTTCGATGAAAAGAAGATGGGTTGTGAACGGAGAGACATAACCAAAGAAAAAAAATACATTTAAATAAATAAAATTAACATGAGATTAACGACGACGACGACGACGACGACGATTCAGCGAAGTCAGCACAGGCTGAGACACTCTGGGGTATCTGCCGTCGGGTGGTCCGAGGGGGCTAGGACCCCAGAGGTCCGTTCTTGTGACCTCACCCAACGGTAAAGGAAGAGGTTACGCACTTTCACTTTTCACTTTCACTTCAGCGAGTCAGCTCAGTCTGATAAGTGCTAGGGTCCCTGACGTCGGGTGGTCCGAGGAGGCAGTCACCCTAAAAGGTCCGTTCTCATGACCTCACCCAACGGTAACATAACCAAAACGGTATGTGACTGTACACCGCCTAAGTATAGTTACATAACCGAAGAATTCGTTGCGTGTCAGTTCTGTTCCGACCCGTAGGTCCGTCCTCAGTCCAGGGGCACCAAGTCGGGGAGGTGGAGGAAGACCCCACTCCTCCCCCCACTCCGACTCTTCCAACCCCTCCTAGATATCCATAGAAGTTCGTCTTCGTCTTGAACGGACAGGGAGGGGTGAGGAGCGAGCGTCGGGCGAAAGCGAAAGACAGTTCTCTACTCTCTGTCTTTGACCGGGGACTTCCTCGTCGGCGCGAGAACTGACTCACTCATCTCCCGACACGTGGGCCCCTAGGGGGGTAAGAGTGGGTAAACCCTTATTAGAAACGGGAAACCCTGAGACCCCAGTTGAACCTGTGACGTCCTTACCCTGTACCGAACGAGCCCTAAGACATGATCAGAGAGGGACTCCGTCTTAACGAAACAAACTTAAGGGAAGACCCCCTCGTTCACTTCACGGAAGGTCTTGAAGTGTCCCTCCGTAGAACCGTCCAACCGTTTTGATCTGATACTGGGACATCGGTTCTTTTTTCACAAAAAATTTAATATTCGGTCCGACGGGTACATACAAAAGGTAAGACTTCTTACCACCGGGGACTTACACAGAGATTAAGGAGGCGATAAAACGTCAATCTTGACTGAACTGGTACTAGACCATTTACCCTCCTTTAAGGTACACGGTCGGAGGAACAAAGAATATGATTCCTAAGAAGGTTGTTCCCGGGATTTAATTGCCACGTTCTCCGACCCCGACGGGACCCTAGAAAGGGACGTGAGGGGGGAGGGTGGACAGGGACCTTCCTCCTCCTCGAGATCAAACCCCCGTCCCGTCTCGGACTCACAGGGGGTCGTCCTCCTTCTTCCCCCTAGACTTCATCAGAGAGGGAACTTCTGGGGTTTCCGTGACTCAAACGGACGTCACACAGAGGATAGTCCCTCTCCGTCCCTCCCCTACGTAAGAGTGATTCTACTGCGGGACGTCCTCCAAACTCCTGTCGGTTATCCGATAACAACAAGAATATGAGACAAAAGGTGGAGTGTGGACGATTTGACGAGTGGACGGTTGGAAGATGTACCTCTACTAGGTGCTTTTATCACCTTTACGAGTAATCCTAAAAACAGTTCGCTAGTGGGTTGTACCAGACAACACGTCCAAACCCGCTATTAAAACCCCACTCTCTCCTCTGGACTACTCCCCAGTAAGCAGGGAGGTGTGGGAGGGACCCTACGGGACTTTCTAAGGTGCAGTCGTAGTCTGTGTCGTAGGAACAAGTAAAGGTTAGGGAAGCAGGGACCGAACCTTCGACAAGTGGTCAAAGGGTCCGGTCCATTTAGGAGTGAGTCCATCCTGAAGATCTAGAAAGGTCTGAGGGTGGACCTACCGTCGAAACCTCGAATTCTCTGTCTGTGCTACAATTAAATAAGACCCCAAGGGGGTACTGTGATATGGAACCTCAGTACGTCCCAACCCCAGAGGGAAGGGTTTTCCCTTCTCAGTGTACGACTCCGTTTGACCCTCTCCCCTGAGTGTTGTCAGGGATGAGAGGAACAGTAGGACAGCGTTGCCGGAACGAGAGTGGGGTACCGAGGAGGGACAAGTGGGGCCTCGACGGGAGCAGGTCCACTCCGACACAGGGGAGTCTACCTTCGAGGAAGATCACTGCTGTGTCCCTCCTGTCCGGTCTTGTGACACAGAAGTCCACGACACCTTCCTCCGACACCGGGACTTCCACTCAGGACCCAGGGTCTCGGGGCTCGAAACCAAGACCCGAGTGTAGACACCCGGACCAACTGGACGACCCGACATCTTGTATCACGAGTTGGGTACCGAAAAATAAAAATAGTCCCTAAAAGTGAGGATGGGAAAGTTTGATCCCTTCTGTGAATAGAGGACCTCGGCACCAAAAGGGTAGACATTTTACCCCAATCGTCCTGTTAGGTGTCAGGGAAAAGACTTTGGGAACCCCAGTCTAACGATGTCTTAGTCTTAAAAAATCATAGTCAGTACATTGAACTACGTAGAAGAGATAACCTGGATTGTGGGATGGCCACAGATTACGTGGAAAATTCGTTTCCGTAATCACAAAGACATTGACGCGAAAACTTGTATGTGTGATTCATTTTATTTGTTTCTGGTATTTAACAGAGTACAGACAAGTCCACTTTGAAACAATGGTTTGTCGAAAGATTCTTTAGAAAAAGTCAAAACTCATATTACTTCTAAACACCAACATCCTTTCCTGGTCTCATGGGACACAGAGACATCTATTGCCGTGTTTCGCACTTTTTTACACGTACCGAAACACCGGTCTGGGTTGGGTACACACTCTATTCTGTTCAGAGGACTGTTCCGGTTCCGACTACCCGCCCCTCTCATTGACGTCTCGTCGACACGACGATGGTCCAGAGACTCAGTAACCAAGTGTGAGGTACCTAGGACTCGGAGTCAGGAGTGTCCCGGGACTCGGACAAGATCCGTAGATTGAGTTAGGTGGAGACGTCGACCTAGTAAGAGACCCAACAGGGGTCACTTCTAGTGATGGAGTAGTCACAGACACTCGACGGACTGGCAGTATTGTGGTAAGGTGGTCCGACTGTAGGGGTCTGGAACCTGTGGTGCAAGGTGAAGGAGGCGGAGGACGTTGACAAGAAGTGGTCACACCGGAAGAGCGACCCCTGGTCGTACCCGTGACCCTTCGCCCACGGTACCCATTGACCGGGCACCGGTGGACCACGAAAACAAACCGGGACTGAGAGTAGTAGAGGTAACAACTCAATACATTCGAGACCAGGACCGAACGACAGAGACCATGGTGGAGGAGCTGTGGATGTGGATGATGCGGCGGGAGGAGACGGAGAGTCGGACTTAGCAGAGGAGGTAGTGGACGCAGGTCAAGGACGGAACACAGGGAATAGTCCTGGCCGACAGCGACGACGACGCAAAGGACAGAGCGTAGGGACGACATATATTACCTACACCGGACCTGCTCCCAGGGGATACACAAGATCCTCTAAAGGTCGATGCAAGTGTGACACGGTCCGGACGATTTCCACGACCTCCGGAAGCACCGGACATAGTAGCAACGGAAGGAGTCGTTGTGGAGGGACAGGGACGTGGTCGACCGGGACCTCACCGACAATGAGGTAGACGAAGTAGGGTCGTCGGCACCGGTGCGACGACTTCGACCCACTGATCCTCCTGTAGATGAGTGGGGAGGGGTGGAAGGTCCGACACCACTGGGACGAGACGGGAAAGGATGTAATCGTAGAGTAGGAGACCGACGAGACAGTCAAGTCACTCCTCAGACTGCCCGCACGAGTAACCAGGTCACTGCTCCTGACGTGACTACTGGAGGGGATGTCAGACGTACACGAGGACTCTGGTCGCGGACCGACATCAGTAGGACTGTCGGCAGTCGGA
The DNA here is from genome assembly GCA_006410555.1 of Capra ibex. Classification (NCBI taxonomy): domain Eukaryota; kingdom Metazoa; phylum Chordata; class Mammalia; order Artiodactyla; family Bovidae; genus Capra; species Capra ibex. The sequence continues at coordinate 2,567 of SJYO01025230.1, read as the reverse complement.
CGACCCAATGCACCGACTCGACGACAGGACCCGGGCGGTCGAAAGACATCCCTGACTCCTATAGAGGTCCCGACGTCTGAGACAAACCAGGGTAAGGCATAGAAGTGTCTCAAACCTAAGGAGACCACGGGAGAAGGACNTCGTAGAGTAGGAGACCGACGAGACAGTAAAGTCACTCCTCAGACTGCCCGCACGAGTAACCAGGTCACTGCTCCTGACGTGACTACTGGAGGGGATGTCAGACGTACACGAGGACTCTGGTCGCGGACCGACATCAGTAGGACTGTCGGCAGTCGGACGACCCAATGCACTGACTCGACGACAGGACCCGGGCGGTCGAAAGACATCCCTGACTCCTATAGAGGTCCCGACGTCTGAGACAAACCAGGGTAAGGCATAGAAGTGTCTCAAACCTAAGGAGACCACGGGAGAAGGACCGAGGGCGAGAGGGAGGAGTGTAGGAGGGGAAATAGAGGGAGAGGAAAGTCAAAGGAAGGGAGGAAGACGAGACAGAGGAAGGACCAAAGAAACCAACGGGTATAGGACAAAACAGAGAAAGAGTAGAAAAGATGTAAAAGCCGAAAAACGGGGAAAAGACCAGTGGGAACCAAAGAGTAGAGGACACAGGACTGGTGGAGAGGGGTAAAAGGAAGAAGACTAGGTAGTCCTGGACCCTGAGGAAGGAGGAGACGGGTGGCGGGGGAGGGTGGAGGACTCCACGACTGAGGTGTCGTGTGTCGGGAGACACGTCGACGAGTGTGGGACCCGGAGACCTCCCCGGAGTAACGGTTTCACACAGACAGAGGACCACCACGGTATCAACATATACGTAAACACCGACCCGTACCCATCGATCAGTAACCCGAGGTAAAGAGGGTCACCTCCGCCTATATATCCGATGTAGGGGTAATACAACTTTTTTAAGAGAACTCCAGTTATTAAAGGTCACCCGTTCTCAGAACTTCGTCTCTGGGACCTAGGGACCCGGGGTGGACCACGATTCGGGTTGGACTCTAACCGAGGTCCTAAAGACGTCCGAGTGACTTGTGGGTGACGTATCTGTCTTAGAATCTCCTTCAGTCCCCACTTACGGAAGTTAGGGTTGATGACAGACCCCTTAAATTTTTTCCTCGACTCTCTTGACATACCAGTACTTCTGTGGACAGACGTCACGAACACTCTCCGTCGCTACACCGGACGAACGGAGTCACTATTTTGTCGTAAACTAGTGACGTCCCTGTTCCCGTACCGGTGATGGTCGGAGTGTCACTTCAATCGGAGTCACAAAACAAATAAAGAAATAGAAATGACAGAAGACAAGTCCTCTCGTTTTTAATGACTCACTGGGACAAAACCCCAGAGAAACTAATTTCTGTAAAAAATGTAACCAAGGAAAACATTCCACAAAAAATAACACCATTTTCAGTGTATCGTATTTTGCACACTGAAATGGTACAAATTGACAGGTCAGGTCACCGTGGTTCACGTGAGTGACACGGTGGGAGTGCTAGTAGAGAGAGGGTTTGAAAAGTGGAAGAATTTGACTTTGAGAGGGGGAATTCGTGATTGAGGGTAGGCGGAGGACGAGGACGGTAGATGGTCATGTGAAAGACTGAGATCCTTAAACTGAGAAGATCCATGGTGCATACTCACCTTATTTTATCATAAACAGACNCTTGACATACCAGTACTTCTGTGGACACACGTCACGAACACTCCCCGTCCCTACACCGGACGAACGGAGTCACTATTTTGTCGTAAACTAGTGACGTCCCTGTCCCGTACCGGTGATGGTCGGAGTGTCACTACAATCGGAGTCACAAAACAAATAAAGAAATAGAAATGACAGAAGACAAGTCCTCTCGTTTTTAATGACTCACTGGGACAAAACCCCAGAGAAACTAATTTCTGTAAAAAATGTAACCAAGGAAAACATTCCACAAAAAATAACACCATTTTCAGTGTATCGTATTTTGCACACTGAAATGGTACAAATTGACATGTCAGGTCACCGTGGTTCACGTGAGTGACACGGTGGGAGTGCTAGTAGAGAGAGGGTTTGAAAAGTGGACGAATTTGACTTTGAGAGGGGGAATTCGTGATTGAGGGTAGGCGGAGGACGAGGACGGTAGATGGTCATGTGAAAGACTGAGATCCTTAAACTGAGAAGATCCATGGTGCATACTCACCTTATTTTATCATAAACAGACGTGGATAACATATGACCTTCCGTAAAAATTTCAATTATGTACGCTCACTGAAACAAGAATTTCTCCTTCAAAGAGAAGTTTAAAAGAACCCGTCCACAAGTCCCTACCCTGTCCCCAACGACCAGAGTGACAGGCTCCTTGACGTAACGAACTCACACTCTCCTGTGTGAGTACATACACACAAAGACCCACGGTCAACGAAAGACGACGACGAAGAACTAAGAGACCCTGAGTCTGTGTTACATTAGATTGGTTAAATATATTAATTTTTTTTTAAACACCCCGAAGACCAAGGATAATCAGGGACGACAGTTAGTATCTCTTCTACCAAGTTGTAAGAGGTATAACTATTACAGG
>SJYO01025205.1:0-30000 GCA_006410555.1 Capra ibex | reverse complement strand
GGTTTATGAGGTTAACCTTAAAACCTTCACCTGTTCCATTAAAAATTCGTTTGTTACAACCTAAATTTTTCACGGGACATGGGTATTATCTTCTTTTGACACCATCCGTACTAGATAACATTCTTTTGAGTCTCTTTAAGATATAGAGGTACCCAACCCCACCGAGACAGAGTCGGGACTTCCCTGTCTGCTCTGTATGAAATTTTTCGTACAAGTGGTGGTTTCTTCATGAAAAAGAGTACACATGTTTCCCCTGGAGTACCGATCGTCCCTAGAACAGAGTCGGGAGTCACAAGTGTCTCCAACCGGAACCTCTATTTAAACAAGGTCCGTATAAACCTTGTTGAAGTTTGGTACCCGGAGGACCCCGAATGAACTCCGTCTATGTAGCTGTTGTCGTGGAGTTTTACGGTCTCCCTCCCAAAGTTAATTCTGTCCCTTCCGAGGAGTCTTCTATTCACCGAAACGGTTCTCGTGGTCGTACACACACACACACACACACACACACACATCCTCCACCATCACCATGTAGAATGTCAATCAACAAACCCTATTGTCACATCCTTGGTCCAAAGGACCACCCTTAAGAACTGAGAAACGAATAACGAAGACACTGGGACCCGTTTGATGGGTTGAAGGTACATCAGGTTAAAAAAACACACACGAGTCAGCGATTCAACGCAGACTGAGAAGACGTTGGGGTACCCGATATCGGGTAGACTGTGGAGACAAATGTCCTAAAGGGTCCGTTCTTATCACCTCACCCAACAGTAAAGGAAAAGGTCCCGTAGAAGGACTGGGTCTCTATCTTGGGCGTAGAGGACGTAACCGTCCGTCTCAGAAATGGTGACATGGTCGACCCTTCGGGGTGAGGTTAAAATGGACAACATTTTACTCGTTTTTTTACATAGATACCTCTTCCGTTACCGTGGAGTGAGGTCATGAGAACGGACCTTTTAGGGTGCCTGCCTCCTCGGACCATCCGACGTCAGGTACCCCAGCGATCCTCAGTCTGTGCTGACTCGTTGAAGTGAAAGTGAAAAGTGAAAATACGTAACCTCTTCCTTTACCGTTGGGTGAGGTCACAAGAACGGACCTCTTTGGGTCTCTACTCCCTCGGACCACCCGACGGCAGATACCCCAACGTGTCTCAGCCTGCGTTGACTTCGTTGAATCGTCGTCGTCGTAGGTAGATGTCCGTTAAAGACAAAATAAGACTACGAATATGTTTCCCGGACTTTGGTCGATCTCCGGTCTTAACTTCTTCATCGTGGAAACTCGGGGTACCTTCTTGTGTCTTGGTCTGTGGAGTTTCAGGGGTTTGAGGGGGAGGTTTGTTATCTGAAAACCCCTGTCCGAAGACTACACGAATGAACCTGTTATAAGTTTAGAAAGATCACACAACTAGTTCTAAAGGTCTTGACAAAATTTAATTCTTTGTTGAAGTNCTTCCCTGTCTGCTCTGTGTGAAATTTTTCGTGCAAGTGGTGGTTTCTTCATGAAAAAGAGTACACATGTTTCCCCTGGAGTACCGATCGTCCCTAGAACAGAGCCGGGGAGTCACAAGTGTCTCCAACCGGAACCTCTATTTAAACAAGGTCCGAATAAACCTTGTTGAAGTTTGGTACCCGGAGGGCCCCGAATGAACTTCTTCTATGTAACTGTTGTCGTGGAGTTTTACGGTCTCCCTCCCAAAGTTAACTCTATCCCTTCCGAGGAGTCTTCTATTCACCGAAACGGTTCTCGTGGTCGTAAACACACACACACACACACACACACACACATACACACACATCCTCCACCATCACCATGTAGAATGTCAATCAACAAACCCTATTATCACATCCTTGGTCCAAAGGACCACCCTTAAGGACTGAGAAACGAATACCGAAGACACTGGGACCCGTTTCATGAGTTGAAGGTACATCAGGTTAAAAAAACACACACGAGTCAGCGATTCAACACAGACTGAGAAGACGTTGGGGTACCTGATATCGGGTAGACCGAGGAGACCAATGTCCTAAAGGGTCTGCTCTTATCACCTCACCCAACAGTAAAGGAAAAGGTCCCGTAGTAGGACTGGGTCTCTATCTTGGGTGCAGAGGACTTAACCGTCCGTCTCAGAAATGGTGACATGGTCGACCCTTCGGGGTGAGGTTAAAATGGACAACATTTTACTCGTTTTTTAACATAGATACCTCTTCCGTTACCGTTGGATGAGGTCATGAGAACGGACCTTTTAGGGTACCTGCCTCCTCGGACCATTCGACGTCAGGTACCCCAGCGATCCTCAGTCTGTGCTGACTTGTTGAAGTGAAAGTGAAAAGTGAAACTACGTAACCTCTTCCTTTACCGTTGGGTGAGGTCACAAGAACGGACCTCTTTGGGTCTCTGCCCCCTCGGACCACCCGACGGCAGATACCCCAACGTGTCTCAGCCTGTGTTGACTTCGTTGAATCGTCGTCGTCGTCGTAGGGAGATGTCCGTCAAGACAAAATAAGACTACGAATATGTTTCCCGGACTTTGGTCGATCTCCGGTCTTAACTTTTTCATCGTGGAAACTCGGGGTACCTTCTTGTGTCTTTGTCTGTGGAGTTTCAGGGGTTTGAGGGGGAGGTTTGTTATCTGAAAACCCCTGTCCGAAGATTACACGAATGAACCTGTTATAAGTTTAGAAAGATCACACAACTAGTTCTAAAGGTCTTGAGAAAAATTAATTCTTTATTGAAGTACTTTGACGACTGGTTTTCAGGTCACCTTATTAATTATGGAACCAAACTAGAGAACCTTCTAAGGGACCTCTTTGCTTACCGTTGGGTGAAGTCATAAGAATGGATCTTTTAGGGTAATTGTCTCCTCGGACCGTCCGATCTCAGGTAGTCCAACGTTTCTCAGTCTGTACTGACTAACTGACTGTAAAGTAAAAGTAAATTCCGATTTACTTGACTACTCCCTACAAAATGACACCAACAAACCTTATGATAACTACCAAAGATTACGAACTACAAAGACATAGATATTTCTTCGGAAAAAAAAAAAAAAGTAAGGGACATTGAGAATTGTTAGATTATCTAAGAAACCATTTGACTTTTACTGTGTAAAGTTTTACTAAAAGGCCAAAAATGACAGATGGGAACAGATGGGGTTGGAGTCTTTACAAAACAGAAATGAAGAGTACCTTTATGTCAGTAGTGTTTCAAAGTTTCTTTTCTTTTGGTTCTTCGTTATGGTGTAAGAATCTTTTGAGTGGAAAAAAAAAAAAAATTAAGTAGAAACTCTTCTTGTTTCGTTTTTCGTAGTAGAGGTAGGAGACTTTATGATGAGTACTTACTTCTCGGTACACTTAAGAGAAAGTCAGACATCTGAGACACCTACTGAACCTTTGTTTAATAGGACTTTTCAATGGGTTGTGTCTACAGACGGAATCGAATACCCTATTGTTTAGTACTTTCCACGGGTCACAGGTGTTACTGTTCACGATGAAGACAAAGACTAACGGGTCTTTACTGACTATGTTAAAATCGTAACGTACGACTTTAGACCTTATTCGAGAATAGGTCCGAAATTCTCCATCGATTTTTCTTCGTTTCGGATTTACTCCGACTTTTGTAAGAGACTTCGGTGTTCTATAAGGGAAACATAGAAACATTCTATATACAGTTTTACTAGACTGAGTCAGGAACCGTTAATGTGACCTCTCAGGAGTGTTTTGAGGTACCCTTTTTATGGTTCTTTGATCTTTATATCTATCTCTTTCGTGTGTACAATACTATCCTGTTCTACCGTCAACCGACACATTCTTTTATCTTCAATGACTTTGGTTTGGTTCTCTTACTACTTTACTTAACAAAGAAAAGTTAATTGTGTCTTCTATTTTACTGTTTACCTCGCTCCTCTTGTCTTTGGTCACATCCCTACAACCTCTTTTATTGGTACACCAGTACTTCAACTGTCGGATGGTTCGATAGTCTGTACATTTTGACTACAAAGTTAACAATGTTCCTTTTGTAAGATCGTCGAAGTAATCATGACCTAATTTTTTACCTTAGTTGGGGTTCATCTTTCCTGTATTCCGTTCTACGTGACATATTATTGCTAAAAAACTGAGGAAATTTAACTTAACTATTTTTTATAGTCGACGAAGAATATACTTTTTCGTAAGTAAAATATCTGTTCTGATGTTTGGGTTCATTCTGCAAGTTTACTTTAATATTCTCTCATATGTAGGTCTAAGTCTTACCGATGAGTAAATTTGTCTTCAGAGTACAACAGTACCCAAGAGTCCTCGTGTCACGGTACTCGTACTGATTACCGTTTCACCGAGTAAAGACTTTAGTTGAAGGTCCAGTGAATCTCTACGACCAAGTTTTCAGGTAAACACGACTTAAACCTTCTGCGTTTTTGTTACAAATTTGTTATAAAACCTTGATTGTGAAATCTAGTTTCAAAAGTTTAATGGTCCTGTTTAGTTCAAACAAAAAATGAAAAAGAACACCTTCGTCTTTTCTGTTACACTGTGGGTGTCGACGAGCTCCACAGTTATGAGGAGGATTGGGACGAGTTTTACTTATTTTATGTCATCACCCTTCTTTATACAACAAAAGTGGTCCCATTTGAGGAAGAGAGAGTAATTAAGTAACTCGTTGATTAAAAGGAGGGGTAAGAGTATAATTTTTTTTTGTTTTGTCCTTTTTCGTTTGATTACTACCGTAGTCGACCTTTGGACATCTGTAGATATAGGGAGGTTATTGAGATTTTTGACGAGAAGGTACTGGTAAGACTCAAAGAAACGGAAGTTAAAAATGGGAAAGGTATCACCTTTTCAGTGTCAGAAAGACACTGTTTAAAGAAAATGTAAAGTTTTTAGACTGGATTATGTATAAGTTTACATAAAAAAAAAAGAATAATGTCAGGTAAGATTTCTTAGGGTAGGACAGTTTAGTTTTCTTCAATGAAAGGAAATTTATTTTATATACTTATCTACTAATCCTGTGTACAGAGGACTTCATGTTCTCTTGACAATTTATAAAGTGTTCGGGTGGAGTACGATGACCTCTGATAACTGTTTTAAGGTACTTGAACTAGATAGAGAAATAACTTCAGAAGAACATATAAAAATAACGATAACAACAATTCGACGAGTCATTACAGACCGAGAAACACTGGGGTGCCTGATGTCGGGCGGTCCAAGAAGATAGGTACCGTTCCTATGGTTTCACCCAAAGGTGAAGGAAGAGGTCCCCTAGAAGAAGTGGGTTCGTAGCTTGGACGGTGAGGACGTAACCGTCCGTCTAAGAAATGATGACTCGATGCTCCCTTCGGGGTAGAAAATAATGGTAAAACATTAATAATCCTGAGTGTAGAATATCTGTATAACAATCTAAAGATGAATGAAGTAAAAGAAATCTTATTAGTATTTATCATAAGGGTGGTCCTTAGGACGTGTTCGGAGATGTAGTCGGAGTAGATGATCCCCAGTTTGTAATCTTCGTTCTTTTTGTCACAGTGTCGGAAACTTTGATCAGTTTATACCTTAAAAGGTACTTTTTCTTACAATGAGATTGTAAGTTATAAATTCCCTTTTTTTTATTTACACGTCCTTTCCTCCTATCAGGTCACTCTTTCATTCTTTTCTATCTTTTAAATAAGCCACCAGTTAGTCACAAAAGATTCCTTCTCCCTTAGAACTGTTTTCTGTGTAATAGAGTAACCTTTCACAGAGACATTTATAACCGACTCTCTGAAAATCATTCAATCTACAGGACATGTGTCAGAAAATATAGAAGGTTAGTCTATCAGTCTAAGAACTACACCCATAGGTCAAGTGGACCTCGATCAAAAGAGAATAACACTCTTCCTGTTTTCGACGGAAACTTTACATACTTTACGACGGGGGTCGACTGTCCTTATCGATCCGGAACTGTGACGATCCTCTACTGCACCGTCAGTGTCAGTCCTGACCTATAAAAAGACAACCTCTCCACCCTTGTAGTGTCCTGTGGTTGGAGTAGTTTCGGTGAGGCACTGGTATTCTTTTACTTTCTTTTAGAGGTTTTGACACTGTTNGGTTGGACTCTCCGTGCTCTACAAAATCTGAATGATTTCCGTTTAAGAAAACCCCTCAATCTTTAATAATCATATCACCCAACCAATCCTTAATATAACCACTTCCCAAAAAGTAAACAACACAGTTATTAACGACGATTAAGGGACGAGACCCACCCTGTTCCTACAGAGTCCAGTTTGGAGAGACGACTGTCTGATCGAACACACTGTCCTAATAGGTATGAGGACGGTGTACTGACAAATGATGGAGAGTTGGTATTTGTCGTGTCTCTCAAAACCTCATAAAACTCTCAGAATTAATCGTGTCCCGAAAAAGAAGAACAACTCAGTTACTAATGGCGGTCCGGAGGTATAGGAATCCGTGGACCCTTATATAATTAGTTATATAAACCTGATATCTTTTCCTTTATCTCATCAAAAACTACAATCGTTATGATCTGAAAAACTCAATTACTTAAAAGAGAAAACATTATCTAGTGACACGAAACAATATTTAGTGACACAGGAACAATACATTTTTACATTGAAATAGTGATAGAATTCTGGTTTATCTAGAATTCCCCTTGTAACCACTTTCCTAAAAGTAAACAACCCGACTACAAACGACGATTTAGAGGTACAAGGGATGGGAATATTACTTATATTGATTGTATATCCTCTTTATTCATAATTGGAAATTCTGATTAGTACAATTGGAACCCAATTTATTTAAGGAAAGAACTAACATTGAGTGATGTGGGAGTGGGATTTCCTTACATTGAAATAAACCTCCCACCACGGACCAAATTCTTTTTTGTGGGAACCTTCTTTATTCAAAAAACCAATAGTCTTTCTTTCCTAGTATTTTACAGTCGTCCAGAGTGAGTACCGGTCTTCTAGTACATGGAAAAAATATGTAAATACACTTCGTGGACTAAAACTATTTCCAGTCCTGACGACTGAGGGCGCACTGAGACATAAGTAGGGATACACATTGTTTTCCACATATTCGTTTGGGGTTTTCTCTTTAGCCTAGTCAAAGACCTTTCAACTAAGGGGGTACAGTGAAGAAAGAACGAGGGCAAAAAGACCGACTTAAGGGTAGACCTCGTACCTACGTTAAGGTACATTAGGTTCAATAAGTCGGAGAAAAAGAGGTGATTAGAAGGATGACGTGATAGGCAAAGATTATCGAGATATATAGACATAAATTTATACATAAAAAGGTTTCTGTGGCAGAGACAGAGGTGGAAGCTTAAGGGACCGAGGTGACCCCGACCTGGGGTCGTGAAATGGAGACTCGATACTCCCTTTGGGGTAGAAAATCATGGTAAAACATTAATAATCCTGAGTGTAGAATATGTGTATAACAATCTAAAGATGATGAAGTAAAAGAAATCTTATTAGTATTTATCATAAGGGTGATCCTTAGGACGTGTTCGGAGATGTGGTCGGAGTAGATGATCCCCAGTTTGTAATCTTCGTTCTTTTTATGTCACAGTGTCGGAAACTTTGATCGGTTTATACCTTAAAAAGTACTTTTCCTTACAATGAGATTGTAAGTTATAAATTCCCTTTTTTTATTTACACGTCCTTTCCTCCTATCAGGTCACTCTTTCATTCTTTTCTATCTTTTAAATAAACCACCAGTTAGTCACAAAAGATCCCTTCTCCCTTAGAACTGTTTTCTGTATGTAATAGAGTAACCTTTCACAGAGACATTTATAACCGACTCTCTGAAAATCATTCAATCTACAGGACATGTGTCAGAAAATATAGAAGGTCAGTCTATCAGTCTAAGAACTAGACCCATAGGTCAAGTGGACCTCGATCAAAAGAGAATAACACTCTTCCTGTTTTCGACGGAAACTTTACATACTTTACGACGGGGGTCGACTGTCCTTATCGATCCGGAACTGTGACGATCCTCTACTGCACCGTCAGTGTCAGTCCTGACCTATAAAAAGACAACCTCTCCACCCTTGTAGTGTCCTGTGGTTGGAGTAGTTTCGGTGAGGCACTGGTATTCTTTTACTTTCTTTTAGAGGTTTTGACACTGTTTTTTCGGTTCCGGTAGAATATTAAAAGATTAACCTGTGTTGTAACAGACTAAAAATTAAAGATTCACAGTAGTAAGATGTCACCCCCCACCCATCAATAGAATTCTTAATTACGAAAACTTGACACCACAACCTCTTCTGAGAGCTCTCAGGGAACGTGAAGTTCCTCTAGTTTGGTCAGTTAGGACTTCCTTTAACTAGGACTTATAAGAAACCTTCCTGACAACGACTTTGACTTCGAGGTTATGAAACCGGTGGACCCCGTTTTTCGGTTGAGTAATCTTTTCCGGGACTACAATCCCTTTCTAACTTTCGTCCTCCTTTCCCCCTACTGTCTACTAGTCTATCAACCTACCGTAGTGGTTGACTTACCTGTACTCAAACTCGTTCGAGGTCCTCTACCACTTCCTCTCCCTTCGGACCGTACAACGTCAGGTACCCCAGAGTTTCTCAACCTGTGCTGACTCACAGACTTGTCTTTGTTACTAAAATAACTAACGTAGTATAAGATAGTTAACTTAAAGGGTATCAAATGAAGTAGTAAGAGAATAACAACCTATGTCTCATAAAGGTACACAAATAAAAATATTAATAACTCTGTTATTTACATGGACACGTTTAACAAAAATGTAAATACTAAAGAATTTCAATATCTAAGGACCCGAACGAACCACCAGTTCATCAATTCTAGACAGACCGTTACGTCCCCTGTGACCAAACTAGGGACCACGTCCCACTAGGGTGTACGACACCCCGTTTATTGGGGTCCACGGTATTGATGACTCGGTCGTGACATCTCGGGAACTCGACGTTACTGACTCGGGTACGCAGTGTTGATTTCTTTCAGACCCATGTCATTGTTTCCGGGTGGTGTCGGTTATTTGTTTATTTAGAAATGTTTCTATATGTAAGGATTCTCATATTGAAAAACCGGTTTAATAAATTTGTAGATTTTAGGATTCATTGATTATCAATAATGAATTTGTTATTCATTACTAAACAATAGTGAAATCAATAACGGTTTAATAAAAATTTTGTTGAATGTATTGGTGTTTGATAAAGTCTTGTCAATTTCCTATTTTAAATCGTAGAAAAGTACAATTAAACTATCTTGTAACATCTACATTGAAGTGACTCTCATACCAAAATAACAGAAACTAATTATTTTAACTCAACATGGAGTAGTTAACTTAATAATAAACACAAAGGGTAAAATAAGGAAAAAAAAAAAAAAAAATGAAAAAAGGGGTATTTAGATAACCCTACAATTACAAAGAGAAAAGTTAAACACAATAAATCTTTGAAACAAAACTCCAAGGTCTTCGTCTTCTCATTACATTTTCCTGTCTCATAAATTGTAATTTCCTTTTAGAAAAAATTGAGTCTTTTTGAAAGAGAAATTTGTACCCTTCCTCTAGTACCTTCTCAATATTTGTTTTTCTCGTTAACAGACTCGTAGGTCCAACCGGTTTTACTTAGAATTGTGTAAATATTGTGACTATAGTGTCTTTTACTTCACTTTCACTTTCAACGAGTCAGCACGGGCTGTGAAACGTAGGGGTACCTGATATGCCAGGTACCTTAAGAGGTCCAGTCTCATGACCGTACCCATCGGAAAGGGAAGAGGTCCCCTAGAAGGGTTTAGTCCCTGACTTGGGTACAGAGGGTGCAACGACCGTCTAAGAAATGGTCGACTCGGTGTTCCCTTCGGGTTCTTACGACCTCACCCATCGTGAGAGACCTCCTAGAAGGGTTGGGTCCTTAACTTGGTCCCAGAGGACGTAATGGTCACCTAAGAAATGGTTGACTCGGTAGTCCCTTAGGGGACCAGGGAAGTATAGGACGGACTCAAGAAATATATCGACTACATGACCCCGAAGGGACGACTGAGTCGTCATTTCTTAGACGGACATCCCTTGTTCCCAAGTTAGTGATTAGGTCCTTCTAAGGTGTGCGGTACCTCGTTGATTCGGGTACACGGTGTTGATAACTCGGACACGAGATCTCGCACCCTTGACGTTAATGACTTTGGGAGGACGGGATCTCGAGTACGAGATGTTCTCTTCGGTGGTGTCACTCTACGGACACGTGACGTTACTCTCTCATCGGGGACGTCGTTACTTCTGGATCATATCGGTTTTCATCTATTTATTTAATTTTTTTAACTTCATAATTAAACAACAGTTATCAGGACTTTTAAGAACTATGAATAACAAGGTAAATTTTTAAATCAATAAAAGTAGATATATCAAGTTATATGACTCCAATTCACTCGGTAAAAAGATAATACGTTAAAAATTTTTATATTCAAATAAATAAAAGTAACCTCCAATTAATGAAATGTTATAACATAACCAAAACGGTATGTAGTTGAAAAAAAAAAAAATTACAAAAGAATCGGATATTCCGTAGCCACTTTCACTTTCAACGAGTCAAGACAGACTGAGAAACGATGGGGTACCTACTATGTCAGGTACCTTAAGAGGTCCAGTCTTGTGACCTCACCCATCCATCGGAAAGGGAACTGTTCATATTCCGTGACCATAAGGATCTTATAAGGAAAATTTAATTATGGGTACATATCTAAAGTAAGTAAGTCTTTACTGAAAGACGATTCAATGAAGTCAACATAGGCTGAGACACACTGGGGTATCTGCCGTCGGGTAGTCCGAGGGGGCAGGGACCCTAAGAGGTCCGTTCTTGTGACCTCACCCAACGGTAAAGGCGGAGGTTACGTACTTTCACTTTTCACTTTCACTTCAGAGAGACCGCAAAGGCTGAGAATCGCTGGGGTACCTGACGTCGGATGGTCCGAGGAGACAGGTACCCTAAAAGGTCCGTTCTCATGACGTCAACCCACGGTAACGGAAAAGGTCTTTACTGAAACCACAAATCATTTTTTATTTTATAAAATAAAGTGTTTTAAAAGTGGGTAAACTGAGTTCTGTGACTCGTTGCAGAAATAAGAGGTAGTTAAATAAAGTAGTAGAAATTTTCTTTGAATTATCATTATATTTTATTATGTAAATATCTACTAGAGAAAACAAAGTAAATAGACAGAGTACAGTCTAAGTGTATCTTTTGAACGAATTTATAACTTTGTACAAATCACAGACTCCTCTCATAAGTGAACAATAAGGATAGTCGTAATAGAAACTTTAAAAACTACAGATAAGAAAAATAGAGTTCATAAGGTTTGTGAGTTTTAAAAGTTTAAACCCCAATCGACTTTATGTATGAAAAGTCTCATTGTATAGAGAAGAAAAACAAAAATATTGCAATAAACAGTAGACGTGTCTTTTCACACAAGTGTTTTACGTATAAAAAAAGACAAAAGAGTAGTAACTTAACTCAATATAGAACGATGCTTTACCCTGCGATAATTTAACCTTTCCTCTCGGGAGTCAAAAACCTACAAAAGTAATTTCTCGACAGTTGGAAGAAATTATATTTTGACCTCTTGTCAAACTAGTGCATCACTATACTTTTAGAAATGACTACCACAATGGTTTACAACGATGAGAAGAGGTGTCCATTTGGACTCGTCGGAGAACTCCGGTCATCTTCTGGTATTTAACACCTAAGTCAAGTCTCTTCCTCCGTCCGTCGTGTCTGTTCTGGTTCGGGTTCGTTTCCCCGAAAAACGACTTTAGATATAAGGTCGAGAGATTTACCTCCATACTCGACAGAAGATGTGAGTCAACACTCTTAAGATACTGAATGAATAAGGTAGAGTCTCAACATCACTTCGTTCACACGTTTCCTTAGGAGTTAAGTTCGTCCCCGAGAAGTGACTGAAAGACGTGAGGAATACGGTAAAGGATTCAGTTGTTTCGAAAAAAGTAGACCCGTCAAAGAGGAAGTTAGGAGGTCCGGATCAAATTTCTGACACCAATCTTCACGAGTTTTTGATGGAAATCCAGTGAAGGGGTTTGAGACACACAGTACCAAGTCCACCCTTTTGACGGTCAGTACTTCCTTGAACTACTCATATAGGGTAGTTGACGTATCGAGATCTTTAAAGACTGTATAAGACTGGGTATAAGTTAAATTTAAAATTAAATACCATGGTACGACCTGAAAGGTCCTGAAAGTCGACCCAGTCTGTCATTTCTTAGACGGACATAACGTCCTCTGGAGACAAGTTAGAGACCCAACTTTTCCAGGGAACCTCCTCCTGTACCGTTGGGTGAGGTCACAAGAACGGACCTCTTAAGGTACCTGTCTCCTCGGACCGTCCGATTCCAGGTACCCCAACGTTTCTTAGCCTGTACTGACTCACTGATTGTGTGACCTGAAAGGTATTCAGTATATATAAGTCCTCATAAAATGACTCTTTAAGATTCTCATCTGTTTAGTAAGAAGTGGTTTTCAGATAGTAAAACTCTGTACACAACAATAAATGAAATTCCCATAAACGGACTAGAGTCATTTCATAATTTTTGACTCGTGCGTGTACTATAACGAGAGGACATAAGTTCAAGACAGAGAGAGAAAAATTTCTATAAAAACTAATATTCCAGAAATAACTTAAAAAATGTTATAACTCAGGTAAACGGGAAAACCAAAAAATAAAACTGACGTTGGGCGGTCCGGAGGGACGGACAGTGGTTGAGGGTCTCGAACGAGTTTGAGTACAGGTAACTCAGTCACTACGGTAGGTTGGTAGAGTAGGAGACAGCAGGAGAAGAGGGGTGGGGTAAGGGGACGGGGGCGGTGGAAGTTAGAAAGGGTCGTAGTTCCAGAAAAGTCTACTCAGTCAAGAAGTGTCGTCCACTGGTTTCATAACCTCAAAGTCGAATTCGTAGTCAGGAAGGTTACTTATAAGTTCTAACTAAAGGAAATCCTACCTGACCAACCTAGAGGAACGTCAGGTTACCTGAGAGCTCTCAGAAGAGGTTGTGGTGTCAAGTTTTCGTAGTTAAGAAACCGTGAGTTGAAAGAAATATCAGGTTTACAGTGTAGGTATGTTCTGATGACCTTTTTGGTATCGAAACTGATCTACCTGGAAACAACCGTTTCATTACAGAGACGAAAAATTATACGACACATCTAGTCAGTATCGAAAGGAAGATTCCTCGTTCACAGAAAATCAAAGTTCCGACGTCAGTGGTAGATGTCACTAAAACCTCGGGTTCTTTTCTTTCAGACAGTGAGAAAGGTGACGAAGGCGGAGATAAACGGTACTTCACTACCCTGGTCTACGGTACTGGAATCAAAAAACTTACAAATCAAAATTCGGTCAAAAGAGTGAGAAGAGAAAGTGGAAGTAGTTCTCCGAGAAATCAGGGAGAAGTGAAAGACGGCATTTCCACCACAGTAGACGTATAGACTCCAATAACGATAAAGAGGACCTTTAGAACTAATAATAAGGATAATTTCATTCTTACCATTATTATCCAATTATTTAAAATCCTATGTTATGGAACCTATTTTATTTATGATACGTACAATTGGAAAAGTATATTAATTCAAGAGGAACACATAGATTTCGTATTTTAGTATGTTTAAGTCTTTATACACTTGCAATTTCTTCTCGTAGGGACCATGTCTCCTTTTTTAATGAAACGATTATCTGTTCATTTCTCTAGCAGTTATAAGGGGTCAAGTATTCTTACCTTTATTGGACAAATAAATGTCTACATACACTTATTTTCAAGCATGGGGAACCACCGTCATATTATGTAACCTAATTTGTCCTGAAATCGTGTTCTTGACTTAATCCAAGTTTAGAGTCAATGGAATAAGTTACTAAGATACTTAAGTTCGTTTAAAACATTGGAAAGATTCAGTTCATATATCACCTTTATTAATACAGACAGAACTGACGTAGTGGAATTTCGACACTCTTAGTGAATTCTTAATACAGTTTCGTAGAAGCTAAAATTGTATGACATATCTTACAGGGGTTTGAAAGTAAGTGTCTTAGTGACGTCAATACTCCGACAGATTCTTTCATTATTTACAGTTTTCGTTATCTTCGTTTTAATAAGTGACTACTCGACTGTGAACGTTAAACCGACGGTGCTTGGACGAGAAGGGTGGACCGTAATCGGAGGTAGATACAGTACTGTAGGTCCTTCAACAACTGACATAAAGTGGTCGACCGTCTACGATTTTGAATTACGTGTCTCACACGATACGTTTTATTGGAACGAAAGTTTCATAAATTCTAAAAGACTCTCGAAACTCTAAAGAAATTTATTTTAATCTTTAAACAAATTTAGTGTCCGTTTAAATGACTTTTTACCCTCTTGTTGTCTTAATATGTTTAATTATGAAATTTATATGTTTTGGTTGTCCCTGTGATTCTAATCGTCGACGAAGTTTCCTCTTACTTTACTTATAACTTCATAATTCTCTGTGAGTTATTTTTATTTTAGTCTCTCCATAAGATGAAAAAAGACGTTTTCACTGTGTAATATACTAATACAACATTGTGAGTTTCTTCTCGATCTCAATACGATGAGACGATAATATTTTAGTCCAACTTTTTATTACCGGGAGGATTTTGGAGTTGTGAATTAAGAAAGGTAAGATTTTTAATAACTTATATATGTTAACATCGAATTTAGAATTTATATTCTATTTGATAAAAGGTTATCATAGCATGAAATAAAAAGTTCTATTTCGGATTTATGGAGAGGAGGGGGTGGTAAATAATACTTTACAATCAAAAAGAAAATCTAGTCAATTACGTTCACATGAAATAGATCATAAGTTAATATGTTACTCCTGAAGATCATGCAAAATTCTACTAAATAAATCCTTTTTTATTTCAGTCTAAACCTTTAACTATTTTATTAAACTATACCAATCTATGTATAGAACCACTCCAAAACAAAAGAAAAACAAAAAAAAGTGAGACTGAAACATAATTGACACGAAAAGAGTGTTTACCTCTCTGTCGACTACGAGAGTCTACCTGACAAATAAATATGTGTATACTTAAAAAACGTTTACGAATAACTGTTATATAAAAGAAAAGAGTATTTAACAATGGAGTTCAAAAGAAGATCAAAATATAACGATAAAAAAAATTGACTAATCTTTTTTGGGGAACATAAAATTCTGATACCAAGGAATTAACTGTGTATGTAAAGTTTACAAAAGACACAATGAACAGAAGTTAAAAACAATATCACATGTGTACTAAATGTGAACCAAAAGCCATAAAAAGAAATAACAAGGAAAGAAAAAACTGTCAATACCTCCTAGTAAGAGATGGATTACATAAAGAGAAAACCAGATCGGAGGTGAACTTAGTAACGTTTTCTGGGACTACGACCCTTTCTGGGTTCCGTTTTCCTCCCGCCGTCTCCTACTCTATAAATCTATCGTAGTGATTGAGTTACCTGTACTTAGACTCGTTTGAGACCCTCTACCACTTCTTGTCTCTTCGGACAGTACGACGTCAGGGACTCCAATGTTTCTCAACCTGACCTGAATCGTTGTCTTCTCGTTGTTAGTGTACTGAGCCACCAAAATACCGACATGTTTCTGGTGAAACAAGACGAGAGAAAACGGATCTGTGGGATTTAAAAGATTACGAGAAAAACTAATAAAATGGACAGTGTTGCAACGAAGGAGTCATTAGACATTAGTCCTCTTACAGTAAGAACCGACTTGGTCTAAGTGTCACCCATTAGTTTTTACTAGTAATAAGTCTACATTTATAAGTGACCATTTCAAAGAGGATCCTACTTCCTTTTAATTTATTTCTGTAAATCCACCACATCTTATTCATAGAAACCCTTATAACGAAATTAATTAAATAAAAAAATTACCTTCCTATTAACGAAATGTCTTAAAACAACCAAAAACGGTACTTAGTCGGTGTCCATATGTGTCTTTAATACTTTCTTGTACAACTTCCCAGGTCTGTGATGTAGTCTATTGTACCTATATTTAAGATCGAGGTTGTGATGTAATTCAACGAGTAAGAGGAACGGTGAGTCAAAGGAGTGGACATTTTACCCTTATTATCGGGACTCTCTCACCAAATTTTACCAACTTCCCCTACCCCGTAGAGGTATTATAGTATTCATACGTTATAACAAAATTATTACGGTAAATTCATTTAATATTTTTAGAAATACAAACGATAAAGGTTCATCCACTTACGGAGAGAGTAGGAAAAGTAAGAATCGAGATTAGTAAACATATAAATTTTCTTGTTTAATGAGAAATGTAAGGGACCCGAAACAGTTGAGGTAATCACATAAAAAATTATATTTAAATAAATAAAATTAACCTCCAATTAATGAAATGTTATAATATAACCAAAACGGTATGTAGTTGTACTTAGGTGGTGTCCATATGTGCACAAGGGGTAGGACTTGGGGTGAGGGAGGAGGAAGGGAGATGGTGGGGAGACTCAGTAGGGTCACGTGGTCGGGCTTCGTAGGTCATAGTACGTAGCTTGGACCTGACCGTTAAACCAAGTATATACTATAATATGTACAAAGTTACGGTAAGAGGGTTTACTATGGTGCGAGAGGTAGAGGGTCTCAGGTTTTCTGACAAGATATGTAGACGCAGAGAACGACAGAGCGTGTGTCCCTATAGCAATGGTAGAAAGATTTAAGGTATATATACGTAATCATATGACATAACCACAAAAAGAAAGACCGAATGAAGTGAGACATATTATCCGAGGTCAAAGTAGGTGAAGCAATCTTGACTAAGTTTACATAAGAAAAATTACCGACTCATTATGAGGTAACACATATACATGGTGTCGAAAGAATAGGTAAATAGACGACTACCTGAAGATCCAACGAAGGTACAGGACCGATAATATTTGTCACGACACTACTTGTAACCCCATGTGCACAGAGAAAGTTAAGACCAAAGGAACCACACATACGGGTCGTCACCTTAACGACTCAGTATTTCGTCAAGATAAAGGTCAAAAAATTCCTTAGAGGTGTGAAAAGAGGTATCACCGACATGATCCAACGTAAGGGTGGTTGTCACATTCAAGTCAAGTTAAGTCAGCGAGTCAGTACAGGCTGAGAAACACTGGGGTACTTAGCGTCGTACGGTCCGGAGGGACAGGTAGTGGTAGAGGGTCTCTAGTGAGTCTGAGTGTAGGTAGCTCAGGTAGTACGGTAGGAGCCAACAGGGGAAGAGGAGGACGGGAGTCAGGGAGTGTCGTAGTCTCAGAGAAGGTTACTCAGTCGAGAAGCGTACTCCACCGGTTTCATGACCTCGAAGTCGAAATCGTAGTAAGGAAGGTTTCTTTAGGGTCCCGACTAGAGGATCACATTCTCCCGAGGGAAAAGAGGTGTGGGAGAGATCGTAAATAACGAAAACCTAGTGTCGGTAAGACTAACAGTACTTTACCATTGAGTAACACCAAAACTAAACACAAAGAGACTATTACTCACTCACTTCCTCTTCCGTTACCGTGGGGTGAGGTCATGAGAACGGACCTTTTAGGGTACCTGTCTCCTTGGACCATCCGACGTCAGGTACCCCAGCGATTCCCAGTCCGTGTTGACTCGCTGAAGTGAAAACTAAAAGTGAAAGTACGAAACCTCTTCCTTTACCGTTGGATGAGGTCATAAGAACGGACCTCTTAGGCTCTCTGTCTCCTGGGATCACCCGACGACAGATACCCCAGCGTGTCTTAGTCTGTGCTCACTTCGCTGGATCGTCGTCGTCTATTACTTACTACAACTCGTAGAAAAGTACACAAACAATGGGTAAACATACAGAAGAAACCTCTTTACAGATAAATCAAGAAACTGGGTAAAAAACTACCCTGGTAAATAAAAAGACCTTAACTCAACGTCCTCAACGAACATATAAAAACTCTAATCAACAAACAGTCAACGAAGTAAACGATAATAGTAATCACATACAAAATTTCGATGTAAACAATCCATAAGACGATCTACTAGATTTAGATTTCTAATTTTGTTTCAATAGGGAATATAAATGTTTCTATTGAAATTATAAGTATATAATTCATTTTTCTATATTTTTAAGTATGTCATTGATTTACTATAACCCCAGTTGGAAATCGAAAAATGAGACGAGAAAATCAATTGTGGTATTTAAGATAACGATATTATAATAATAAAGGAAAGAAAGTCCCGAAAGGATCATCGAGTCGACCATTTCATAGGTGGACGTTACGCCCACTGGACCTAACCCTTCTGGAGGACGTCATCCTTTGTCGATGGATGAAGTCATAAGACCGGACCTCTTAAGGTACCTGACATATCAAGGACTCCAACGTTTCTCATTACAACCTTAGACTTACGATAACCCCAGTTGGAAATCGAGAATGAGATGAAAAATTTTAATTGTGGTATTTAAGATAACGATATTATAATACCAAAGGAAAGGAAATTTCGATGATAGGAAAAAGAAGTGAAGAAAAGGTATAAGACGAGGGAGAAAGGGGGAATTAGGGAATGTCGGGGAACTTCTTATCAGAACTTCCTAGCAAGGAAATTAATGTTTGGAAGAGAAAAAAGTGTCGTTAAGAAAACCGTTATGTGAACCGAGAGTTGGTGAATCAAACGACTAAGTATAGATGAATTGTGTGTACGACTAGATTTAATAATAAAAAACACGTTTTACAGTTTGTTTAGTCCTTTCGTATAAACTATTTTAAAATTCACTTGGTGTCAAAAGTTTTATGAAATCTCTTTACGGTATTCGTAACAAACTCTCCTTCATTCGACGGTCCTTTCCAATAGGTAGGTATCAATGAAAAGAAACTACATCTTCTCTTATTAAATCTTTAAACGTGTGTTGAGAACCGGTTTTAATTTGATTCACACAGATCTTAAGTTTCGTATCTTATTAGAGATAAGACAATGTCACCTTTATTATAAAAACGAGTACATTTTTCGGTTCGGGTGGTGAATATGAGATCTTAGGTAGAGGAGAACTAAAAAGACTTTTGTAATGAAAACGTTAATAAAGAGTGGGTGGGAAAAGACGTCATAAGTAAAATTAGAAAAGTGACTAAGTAAAGGTAGTAGGTTTTTTTTTTTTTTTCCGTTGGATTTCTTTGTTTTGGGGGTACGAGATTCCAGGTGGTATAAATTTTATTTTAGTAAAAGGAACTAGTATATAAAAGGGGGTCGATAATAAGGTAATAAGGAAGGAAGAAGAGTGATATAAACAGTTTTCTAAACCGATTTATGTGTGAGAGTTTAAGAAGTAAAAGACAACAGAAAAGTTGAGTAAGGTAAGAGAACAGAAGTGTTTTAGTAAAGACTAGTTATAGTGAACCCTGAAGGTGTATCGGTTCAATTACCGGTAAATTGATAGGGACATAAAGAACTGGAGAGTCGTAGGAAACTGTATCAAACGGTGGAGAACGAATTATTTTTGAAAGAAGAGACACAAAGGCTTGTGTAGAGAAAGAAAAAAGAGACTGTAGGAGTCGATGGGAAATAAAAAAATTTTGTTTTACATAAATAAATAAAATTTTATATTTAAATAAATAAAATTAACCTCCAATTAATGAAATGTTATAATATAACCAAAACGGTATGTAGTTGTACTTAGGTGGTGTGCATATGTGCACAAGGGGTAGGACTTGGCGCGAGGGAGGAGGGAGGGACATGGTAGGGAGACCCAGTAGGGTCACATGGTCGGGGTTCGTAGGTCGTAGTACGTACCTTGTACCTGACCGTTAAGCAAAGTATATACTATGATATGTACAAAGTTACGGTAAGAGGGTTTAGTAGGGTGCGAGAGACAAAGGGTGTCTCAGGTTTTCTGACAAAATATGTAGACACAGAGGAAACGACAGAGCGTATGTCCCAATAGTAATGGTAGAAAGATTTAAGGTATATATACGTAATCATATGACATAACCACAAAAAGAAAGACCGAATGAAGTGAGACATATTAGCCGAGGTCAAAGTAGGTAGAGTAATCTTGACTAAGTTTACATAAGAAAAATTACCGACTCATTATGAGGTAACACATATACATGGTGTCGAAAGAATATGGGAAAGAATTAGAGTGAATGAACGAAGGAGAGATAAAATCGAGATTTACAACCTCAAAGAGTTCTTGTCATGAATCGTGACATTCATGTGAGAAACTCACTCGAGTAAGACGAAGTATATAACAAGAAAAAGAACTCAATGTCAATGTTTATAGATTTACGTATAATTCGTAAAGGTAAACCTACAGATTATCCGTAGAGTTTGAATACAGGTTTTAATCTAGTGAGAAAAAGGTTTGTGTCAAGGAGGAAAGAAAGGAGAACAGAAGAACTAAAATCTGTTTTCAGTATAAATTAAAGACAATAATGTGTAAACCAGAAGGGAACACCGAGTCTCCCATTTCTTAGACGGATATTACACTCTTTGACCCAAACTAGGGACCCACCCCTTCTAGGGGACCTCTTTCCTTACCATTGGGTGAGGTCATAAGAACGATTTCTTAGGGTACCCGTCTCCTCGGACCAACCGACGTCAAGGACCCCAGTATTTCTCAACCTGAGCTGACTCACTGATTGTGTGTGTTTGTATGTACTGAGTAAGTGAGGAAGACATTAAAGGAACCAAAAAGGAGTTTTTATTTAAGGTTTCTATCCTTATTGACATAGTACATCTTTTTGTGGTAATAATATGAAGATATACACTCTACGTCACTCATCAATCTCCCTTTAGATACAGCACTTTACCTATGTGACTTTTTCTTCATTCATTCTAGATTTTAGTCAAATTTCAACAAAGGTAATCCCTTGATCTCTTCCCTCTTATAAAATTTGGATTTTCTGTGTCTTTTTTTTTCTTTATCATTTATAAACTCGTCTTTATTTACTTTGTCTTTTTGTTATCTCTTTTAGTCCCTTTGGTTTTCGATCAAAGTTATTCTAAGTAATTCTTGGAACCATAGTTACTCTAAGTAGTTTGAGGTTAGTCCTATTCTTCTTTTCCCTCTTCTCTCTTTAATGGTTATAGTCCTTATTCTCTAAAGTACCGTTACTTTTCCATTGGATCTATATGGTCTCTGTTAAAGTAAGGGTGTTTAAACTATTGTTTATTTTACACAATTAAGGACCTTTATGTGTTTAATGGTTTTAAGTATGTTCCTCTTTATCTATTTAACTTATCAGGTGTAGATAACTTCATTAACTCAGTTAATGATCATAGGAAGATTCGGTAATTTTTTTTTTTTTTTTNGTCGGGGTTCGTAGGTCATAGTACGTAGCTTGGACCTGACCGTTAAGCAAAGTATATACTATAATATGTACAAAATTACGGTAAGAGGGTTTAGTAGGGTGGGAGCGGGAGAGGGTGTCTCAGGTTTTCTGACAAGATATGTAGACACAGAGAAAACAACAGAGTGTGTCTCCCAATAGTAATGGTAGAAAGATCTAAGGTATATATACGAGATCATATGACATAACCACAAAAAGAAAGACCGAATGAAGTGAGACATATTATCCGAGGTCAAAGTAGGTGGAGTAATCTTGACTAAGTTTACATAAGAAAAATTACCGACTCATTATGAGGTAACACATATACATGGTGTCGAAAGAATAGGTAAGTAGACGACTACCTGTAGATCCAAGGAAGGTGTAGGACCGATAATCTTTGTCACGACGCTACTTGTAACCCCATGTGTACAGAGAAAGGTAAGACCAAAGGAACCACACATACGGGTCGTCACCTTGACGACCCAGTATTCCGTTAAGATAAAGGTCAAAAAATCCCTTAGAGGTGTGAAAAGAGGTATCACCGACATGATCAAACGTAAGGGTGGTTGTCACATTCAAGTCAAGTTAAGTCAGTGAGTCAGTACAGGCTGAGAAACGCTGGGGTACTTAACGTCGTACGGTCCGGAGGGACAGGTAGTGGTTGAGGGCCTCAAGTGAGTCCGAATGCAGGTAGCTCAGGCACTACGGTAGGTCGGTAGAGTAGGAACCACAGGGGAAGAGGAGAACGGGGGTTAGAGAGGGTCGTAGTCTCAGAAAAGGTTACTCAGTCGAGAAGCGTACTCCACCGGTTTCATGACCTCGAAGTCCAAGTCGTAGTAAGGAAGGTTTCTTTGGGGTCCCGACTAGAGGATCACATGCTCCCGAGGGAAAAGAGGTGTGGGAGAGGTCGTAAATAACGAAAACCTAGCGTCGGTAAGACTGACCGCACTTTACCATGGAGTAACACCAAAACTAAACGTAAAGAGACTATTACTCACTCACTTCCTCTTCTGTTACCGTGGGGTGAGGTCATGAGAACGGACCTGTTAGGGTACCTACCTCCTCGGACCATCCGACGTCAGGTTCCCCAGCGATTCCTAGTCCGTGTTGACTCGTTGAAGTGAAAACTAAAAGTGCAAGTACGAAACTTCTTCCTTTACCGTTGGGTGAGGTCATAAGAACGGACCTCTTAGGGTCTCTGTCTCCTGGGATCACCCGACGACAGATGCCCCAGCGTGTCTTAACCTGTGCTCACTTCGCTGGTTCCTCGTCCTCTATTACTCACTACAACTCGTAGAAAAGTACACAAACAATGGGTAAACATACAGAAGAAACCTCTTTACAGATAAATCAAGAAACCGGGTAAAAAACTAACCTGGTAAATAAAAAGACTTTAACTTAACGTCCTCAACGAACATATAAAAACTCTAATCAACAAACAGTCAACGAAGTAAACGATAATAGTAATCACATACAAAATTTCGATGTAAACAATCCGTAAGACGATCTACTAGATTTAGGTTTCTAATTTTGTTTCAATAGGAAATATAAATGTTTCTATTGAAATTATAAGTATATAATTCATTTTTCTATAATTTTAAGTATGTCATTGACTTACTATAACCCCAGTTGGAAATCGAAAAATGAGACGAGAAAATCAATTGTGGTATTTAAGATAACGATATTACAATAATAAAGGAAAGAAAGTCCCGAAGGGATCATCGAGTCGAGCATTTCATAGGTGGACTTTACGTCCTCTGGGACCCACCTAAGGACCCAGTCCTTCTAGACGACGCCTCCCTTATCCGATGGGTAAGGTCATAAGAACCCGAAGGACCACGGAGTCGACCATTTCTTGGACGGACGTTACGTCCACTGGACCCAACCCTTCTGGGGGACGTCATCCTTTGTCGATGGATGAAGTCATAAGACCGGACCTCTTAAGGTACCTGACATAGCAAGTACCCCAGAGTTTCTCATTACAACCTTAGACTTACTATAACCACAGTTGGAAATCGAGAATGAGACGAAAAATTTTAATTGTGGTATTTAAGATAACGATATTATAATACCAAAGGAAAGGAAATTTTGATGATAGGAAAAAGAAATGAAGAAAAGGTATAAGACGAGGGATAAAGGGGGAATTAGGGAATATCGGGGAACTTCTTATCAGAACTTTCCTAGGAAGGAAATTAAGGTTTGGAAGAGAAAAAAGTATCGTTAAGAAAACCGTTATGTGAACCGAGAGTTGGTGAATCAAACGACTAAGTATAGATGAATTGTGTGTACGACTAGATTTAATAATAAAAAACACGTTTTACAGTTTGTTTAGTCCTTTCGTATAAACTATGTTAAAATCCACTTGGTGTCAAAAGTTTTATGAAGTCTCTTTACGGTATTCGTAACAAACTCTCCTTCATTCGACGGTCCTTTCCAATAGGAAGGTATCAATGAAAAGAAACTACGTCTTTTCTTATTAAATCTTTAAACGTATGTTGAGAACCGGTTTTAATTTGATTCACACGGATCTTAAGTTTCGTATCTTATTAGAGATAAGACAATGTCTCCTTTATTATAAAAACGAGTACATTTTTCGGTTCGGGTGGTGAACATGAGATCTTAGGTAGAGGAGAACTAAAAAGACTTTTGTAATGTAAATGTTAATAAAGAGCAAGTGGGAAAAAACGTCATAAGTAAAATTAGAAAAGTGACTAAGTAAAGGTAGTAGGTTTTTTTTTTTTTTTTTTTCCGTTGGATTCCCTTGCTTTTGGGGTACGAGATTCCAGGTGGTATAAATTTTATTTTAGGAAAAGGAACTAGTATATAAAAGGAGGTCGATAATAAGGTAATAAGGAAGGAAGAAGAGTGATATAAACAGTTTTCTAAACCGATTTATGTGTGAGACTTCAAGAAGTAAAAGACAACAGAAAAGTTGAGTAAGGTAAGAGAAGAGAAGTGTTTTAGTAAAGACTAGTTATAGTGAACCCTGAAGGTGTAACGGTTCAATTACCGGTAAATTGATAGGAACATAAAGAACTGGAGAGTCATAGGAAACTGTATCAAACGGTGGAGAACGAATTATTTTTGAAAGAAGAGACACAAAGGCTTGTGTAGAGAAAGAAAAAAGAGACTGTAGGAGTCGATGGGAAAAAATTTTTTAAATAAATAAATAAAATTTTATATTTAAATAAATTAACCTCCAATTAATGAAATGTTATAACATAACCAAAACGGTATGTAGTTGTACTTAGGTGGTGTCCATATGTGCACAAGGGGTAGGACTTGGGACGAGGGAGGAGGGAGGGACATGCTAGGGAGACTCAGCAGGGTCACGTGGTCGGGGTTCGTAGGTCGTAGTACGTACGTAGTTTGTACCTGACCGTTAAGTAAAGTATATACTATAATATGTACAAAATTACGGTAAGAGGGTTTAGTAGGGTGCGAGAGACAGAGGATGTCTCAGGTTTTCTGACAAGATATGTAAACACAGAGAAAACGATAGAGTGTATGTCCCAATAGCAATGGTAGAAAGATTTAAGGTATATATACGTGATCATATGACATAACCACAAAAAGAAAGACCGAATGAAGTGAGACATATTATCCGAGGGCAAAGTAGGTGGAGTAATCTTGACTAAGTTTACATAAGAAAAATTACCGACTCATTATGAGGTAACACATATACATAGTGTCGAAAGAATATGTGAAAGAATTAGAGTGTATGAACGAAGGAGAGATAAAATCGAGATTTACAACCTTAAAGAGTTCCTGTCATGAATCGTGACATTCATGTGAGAAACTCACTCGAGTAAGACGAAGTATATATCAAGAAAAAGAACTCAATGTCAATGTTTATAGATTTACATATAATTCGTAAAGGTAAACCTACNTCCTCTTTTTTGTACATTAGTTCAGTCGACCTTCTTTTTTTTTCACTGTTTTAGTTATGGGTATTCGTGAGACTCGTTTATTTTTCGAACTATTCGTTGTGAATAAATTTTTAGATGACAATTGTAGTAAAAAGTACCACTCCATGAAAAGGAAAATCCGAGTTCTTTTTCCGTTCCTCAGATGAGAATGACGAGGATAAGTCGTAACATAATCTTTAAGATCTAGTACGTTCTTTTAGTTCTTTATTTTCCGTATGTCTAATCTCTTGTTTTTTATTTGGATAAAGAAAATCGTCTACTATATTGATAGGTCAATCTCTTGGGTTTTCTTAGTTGTATTTTTTAAGAACCTTGATTCTTCACTCGTGTCTTGTAAACGTTCCAAGTTCCAATTATGTATTTTTCAGTTAAAGTATGTATGTATGGTCGTTACTTGTTGAACTTAAATTGTAAATTTTTATGGTAAATGTTATCGAGTTTTAAACTTTATAAATCTATATTTAGTTCGTTTTATACATGTTTAGATATACACCTTTTGATATTTCGTGACTATTTTACTTACTGTAGTTTCTTCTAAATCTAGTTACCTCTCTATAAAGTACAAGTGTATAACCTTCTGAGTAATGACATTTCTACAACTAAGGAAGACTGACATAGATATCTGACATTAGTGTTTAAGAGAAGCTTGGAAAAGTATCTCTAGTTGTTTGATTGAGGTTAATACATCCTTCTGTTTTTCAAGATCTGGTCAGTTGTGTTACGACTCCTTCTTCTCGTTTTAACTTCCTGAGTGTCATAAACTAAAGTTCTGAATAATATTTCGGTTTTATTGGTTCTGTTTCACCATAACCACTTGTATGTCTGTATATCTAGTTGTCTTGGTTTACTTTTGGGGGTTTGATCTATGGAATATTATATCAGTTGAGTAAAAACTCTTTCTGTGTTTATGTTAAGTCAACTTTTTCCTTACCCGAGGTAAATTTTATTTTTGAAGACAAGACAATTTCTGTGAAAATTCAGTGTTTCGTCTTTTTTTTTGTAAAAAAACGTTTTATGTTTAGAGTAATTTCCTGAACGTCAGTCTCATTCATTAAGTTATGAGTTGTTTTTCATCGGTTTGTTGAGTTAGTTTTTTAACCGTTTTCTAAACTTTTCTGTGAAGTGAGTTCTTCTATATTTTTACCTTTCTCGTGTACTTTTCTATGTGTCGTAGTGGACAACGATCCTTTTACGTTTGACTGTATTGTGATTTGAAGGTAATCTGTGGACGATCCTACGATTTTAGTTTTCAGGACTGTTATGGTTAACGATTACTCCTACCCTTCGTTGTCCCTGAGTAAGTAAGGACCACCTTTACGTTTCTGTAAGTTTAACTTTCTGTTAACCGAAAAAAAATTTTTTATTTTGATTCGTATCAGATAGTATACTAGTTCTTTGATGGTAAGATCCATCAATGTTTGACTAAACTTTTGAATATAGGCGTTTTTTTGACGTGTACTTACAAATACCGTCTAACCAAACATTAACGGGGTTTGACCTTCGTGAGTCCTACAGAAAGTTATCCACTTACTCACACGTTTCATACCATGAGTCTACTACCCTTCTCGCTATTTTTTCTTACTCGATAGGTCGGTGTTTACATATATCTATTTAGACTTTACGTATAAAGCATAATTTTCTGTAGTCAAACTTTTACGAGATAAAATGTATTAAAGTAACTACACAATAGGTCTATTACGTTTTGACATTTCTTCCATTTATAACAGTTCCAAACGTACTCTTCATTCCAACTTTTCACTTTGTGTCCCCTATAAAGTCCCGTTACTTGGAGATAAGACGTACTATAACATTACCACACAAGTAATGCAATACGAAATCAGTTTTGGGTACTTTGAGTGTCTTAAAATACCGTCTTTTTCACTTAAAATTACATACGTTTAATTTTTCTATTACTTCAGATGAGACATTTTACCTGTTCACAAAATGAACAAATCATACTCACTCTTACCCATACCGAGAGGATACTGTACCTCCATCTCATTTTTAGTGGTACTCCCCTATGGTCCGTAGATTACTTGGGGGGATGTTGATAGGGTAATGGATCTAATTATCACTACAACTTACCTACAGGATGTTTCCGTACTAACATCGTTTGACACTCTTCGTAGGTGGTGACAAATCTCCCTAAAAAGACCACTTTTGAAGGACGTATGGACACTTAGTCACACCTGATGGTACGAGAATAGACTACGGATGAATGACTGAATAGTCGTGTCTTTTTGACCCACAGTTTAAGTACTCTGTAATCATTCCAAAAGGGATACCACTTGTTCACTAGTGACCAACTTACCGATGTTTTCCTTTTTTCATTGGGAAGACGACGACGAACCGTTATATTGTAGAAATGGACTTTTAAGAATCACCTTATACTGTCTATATCAATAACTGTTTCTCTTTTCGGTTAAGATATAAAATTACCCGAAACCATGGTAAAGGAAAAGACATTGTCTCTATCCTCATTCTACGTGACTTCGACACTTCTCTTGTTTTAGAAGTTTCGGACTACATGTCGACGGTCCTCATCTATTGTAATGTCAGTAAGTTCTACCCTGTCCTTTTGTGGTCGTGTCGTGACCACAATTTCCCCTTCATTCTTTTTGGGACTTACCCAACTTTACTGTATATCTTCTTCTTAGTTTACGTTGTAGTAGTGTACATGAAGTTTCTTGACGGGTAGTACTACTTCTCCAGGACAATAAGTCTGGTCGTTAAGTAATTACCCCTGTCATTTATCTTAAGTTTTGTCTGTGTCTGAAAGTTTGGATTGAAGTAACGTACATTAATTTTAGAGTCTCCTCATATTTCACTGGTCTATACCCCTAAAAATACGTACTAAGGTCACGAGTTTTTAGTGTGTTTTTTAGAATAAATGTCATTATGTTGAATTCTGTTATAAACTATAAAGTCACGGTCATATGTAATAAGTCACTACTGTAGAAGTTCTGCTGGGGTTGTCTCAAGTGAGTCAATAAGCGACACATACCTCATCGTGACCCAAAAAGATACAACAACTTAATACGTGATTGTTACTTTTTCATTCTTCTGTGAATGTCTATACATATCCTCTTTCATGGACATAAACGTGTCCTTTATTTGGAGTCGTAACACTCTATTTAGTGACACGTGCTACCCAAGACTCTAACGTTTATGTTTATGTTGAACTGAGATGGTCTACTTGTTCTTTTTCCTACGAACAAAATAAAAAGTGTTAGTGACTCCGTTTTTTTAGAACAAACCCCCTCGTATAGTGAAAGTACGTAACCTCTTCCTTTACCGTTGGGTGAGGTCACAAGAACGGACCTCTTGGGGTCCCTACCCACTCGGAGCGCCCGACGGCAGATACCCCAACGTGTCTCAACTTGCGCTGACTTCGCTGAATCGTCGTCGTACTCATATACTGATATCAATAATTATCGGTTGTGTGATTCACAAGTAGGTGCGTCAAACCTCAAGATAAAGACGGGAATCTTCTGTATTTAATTTAAAATTTATGTAATACCTCTTCCATCTTCTTTTTAATCTACTGAATCACCTAATACAAATCTTCCATACTCAGATACCTTCGTTCCGTCTCCGTCTTCTTCTAGTTTTGGAGGTTCTGAAGGTGGTCTTTAAACCTTACAAATGTGTAGTCATAATTTACCGTTGGTGTTCTACTTGTTGTCTTTCAACCTTAACGTTTAAAGTTGTCGACTACCATCAAGCAGTAAGAAGTTAAACCTTTTTTTTCCACTTATCGTTTTGTTACTTTTTGCTAACGGGTCTAAGAAACATAAGTGTGAGCTTATACCGCTGGTGGTCTATTGTAACAGTGTTTCTACCACTGTTTTAGACATATATGTTTTAATAATTGTCTATGACGTTTATATTTTGGTTAGTGGTCCAGGCATATGTGAACTCTCGTTAGTGAATAACTGAATTTTCATTGGGACGGTTTGAAGTACCATTCTTTCATTTTTGTACTTTAGGTATTGACCGTTACTTAATGTTATTTTTATTCAGATTTTTGTAAAGTTACTTCAATTACAAACATAATAAATTACTTAGTACCTGGTTTACAGAGTTACCTACAAAGACTGTCCTGGTTTACAGAACCCTCCTGTTTCGTACATATGATCTTAGCTTTTTAATTCCTTCAACGACCACTACGACTATTGGTACTAAGAGTGATAACTTCACCCTCCAACATCTTTACGTTTCCTTCTCTAACCGTATTAGGTACAGTATTGTATAATCTAAACCGTCGTAGTCGTATTTGAACACCTCGGTTGACTTTTCGAGGGCTACCGGTTTCTAACTTGGTGTACTTTGTTATTTTATTTCATTGCAATCTAACAGGGAGTTCTGTATTTTACTTACACTTATTGAAAGTGACTATATTTACTGACTTACTTATTCATTTCCCTTGTGATCAGTTTGTAGGAGACGTCTTATTTAGATTTATTAAATACATCTAACAGAGAAAACGTTTTCCACCTCGCATTTAGAGGTGACTTCACGTCCGGCTCGTAAAACTGAAGGAAGACTTCTCATGTCACACCTTTACCCCTTTTCGCTCATTAAAACGTCGTCACTTTGGACTACTTGTGGTAATATCAGTTTACTAGTTTCAGTGGGAGTTATCAATACAACTATTTTCAGGGGAAGTAGTCTGCGCGATTCTTACTAATAAGTAGGGACACCGGAAGGAGGTCTTTGGATCCACACAGCCGACGAGACAGTACAGAGAACACTGGAGTGCCTGACGTCGGGCGGTCC
>SJYO01025183.1:0-10000 GCA_006410555.1 Capra ibex | reverse complement strand
TCAGAGACCCTCAATATGAGGGTTAGGAGAATATGTTGACTCACCAATTTAGGGACAATGTGTTGGGACCTAACCTGAGCCACTACAGGCTCAACAGGCCACACTAGGCCCAAGCCTCAGGCTGCTGTAAGCATGAGTTATAATTCCAGGAAGCCCCATCCAAGGAGAGTTCCCGCTGGCGCCAAACCGAATTAAAACCTGAGTCATGACTGCGGAACCACACCCTGCGAAAGTCCCCGATGGCGCCAAACCTGAGCCAATCCGGATAGGGATTCGGGATTTGGAAATCGCGCACGTGTACGACTCAGCCAATCATTACCCACCAGCTGTACTAAGAGCCGCCTGTATAAAAGCAGCTGTGATTCAGAGCTCAGGGCTCTTTCATCAAGACTCCACTGCGCTGGATGAGACTTGAGCCCTAGCTCGAGCTAGCAATAAACCCCTTTATGCTTTTGCATTGCTGTGGACATCTTATTCTCTCAGTTTTGGGGACTCGGACTTCGGGCATAACATTTGGGGGCTCGATCCCCTAGACATAATCGAAGGCAGAGCCCGGAACACACCCTGGTGCAAGATTGATCAGGTGAAAGTAATGTTCAATCAGGAGTCGGCTAAGCAGGAGAGGTCTTGGGTTTCCGGGCTATCTTGGGGTTTCCAGTTCTATGCCCGGCCCATACCCTGGAGGAATTCTAGTTATTAGCCAGACAATAGAACCCATCCGGACCCAAAGAGTGGGCCCCAATCAGGTCGAGAATCCAGACTCACAAAAAGTAATTAAGGCAAACCCGATCCAGGGGGCTACAACACTGAGCCCTAAGCCCTTCATTTCTCAGCCGGGGAACCAGCTCAGTGAAACAGAGGCCCTCAGCCCCTTGACCCCCATCCTCGACTTAAAAATGTCAGACCCATTATAGGATCTAGTTAAGGCAGCCAACCCGAATGCAACTAAATCCTGTTGGCTCTGTTATACCCTTTACCCTCCCTATTATGAAGCGATAGGCTTAAATGTTTCTTACAACCTGTCCACCAGTGCAAATCCACCTCAATGTCACTGGGGAGAACATAGGGTCGGTCTCACAATGAGAGAAGTTTGGGGAAGGGGACTTTGCATAGGTACAGTTCCCCCTGAAAGGACCCCCTTGTGCACCCGAACGGCCAATCTTACAGGACTAGATAAAACAAAATGGATTGTGCCTGAGGCAAGAGGTTGGTGGGTCTGTTCCCATACTGGGCTGACTCCTTGTTTACATGCATCAGTTTTTAATCAGAGTAGAGAGTTTTGTGTTTTGGTGGCTGTAATGCCAAAGATCTTATACCACCCTGAAGAAGTCATGTACACCCACTGGGCTGGAGAAACAGCAAACCAGTTGGGAGGGAACAGAGTTAGGAGAGAGCCCATCACGGCCATCACATTAGCAACCATGTTTAGTCTTGGGATCGCCGGAGCAGGAACTGGGATAGCTGCTTTGTCCCTCCAAGGCCAAGGGTTCACTTCCTTGCGGGCAGCTATAGATGAAGATATCAGCCACATAGAGGAATCAGTTAGTCACCTAGAGAAATCACTAACTTCCCTGTCTGAGGTGGTCTTACAAAACCGAAGAGGGTTAGATCTGATGTTCCTGCACCAAGGGGGACTCTGTGCGGCTCTGAGGGAAGAATATTGTTTTTATGCAGACCACACCAGAGTAGTAAGAGAATCTATGGGCAAAGTAAGGGAAGGGCTAGCCCAACGAAAGAGAACGAGAGGCCCAACAAAGATGGTTTGAGTCCTGGTTCCAACAGTCCCCATGGTTAGCAGCGCTGATTTCCACCCTGGTGGGCCCTCTCATAGTGCTACTACTGATTCTCACTCTTGGCCCCTGTATCCTAAATAGACTTATCACATTTGTTAAAGAGCGCATCAATACAGTCCAGGTACTAGTACTTAGGCAGCAATATCAGGCTCTGCCCCAAAATGCTGAGGAAGATTCCTCTGTACGATCAAAAGACAGGGGGGAATGTTAGGACCTAACCTGAGCCATGACAGGCTCAACAGGCCACACTAGGCCCAAGCCTCAGGCTCTTGTAAGCATGAGTCATAATTCCAGGAAGCCCCACCCAAGGAGAGTTCTCATTAGTTATCTGTTTTAATCCACCAAACCGGATTAAAACCTGAGTCATGACTCCGGGGAACCACATCCTGGGAAAGTCCCCGATGGCGCCAAACCTGAGCCAATCCAGATAGGGATGCGGGATTTGAAAATCGCGCTCGCGTACGGCTCAGCCAATCATTACCCGCCAGCTGTACTAAGAACCACCTGTATAAAAGCAGCTGTGATTCAGAGCTCAGGGCTCTTTCATCAAGACGCCACTGTGCTGGATGAGACTTGAGCCCTAGCTCGAGCTAGCAATAAACCCCTTTATGCTTTTGCATTGCTGTGGACATCTTATTCTCTCAGTTTTGGGGACTCGGACTTCGGGCATAACAAATGCACCTTATCAGCTCAGAAGCAGTTATGGAATGAGAACTATGCCCCTTTCCCTGCTGCTGCTGCTAAGTCACTTCAGTCGTGTCTGACTCTGTGTGACCCCAGAGACAGCAGCCAACCAGGCTGTCCTGTCCCTGGGATTCTCCAGGCAAGAACACTGGAGTGGGTTACCATTTCCTTCTCCAATACATGAAAGTGAAAAGTGAAAGTGAAGTCTCTCAGTCGTGTCCGACCCTTTGCAACCCCATGGACTGCAGCCTACCACGCTCCTCTGCCCATGTGAGTTTCCAGACAGGAGTACTGGAGTGGGGTGCCATTGCCTTCTCCGTCCCCTTTCCCTAGGCAACGTAATTCTCCTAAAAGAAAAGGGGGAAATGAGAGGGTAACAGGCAGGAAGGCCAGGGGTCTCCAAAGAGAGGAAATAGGCTGCAAGTGTCAGACATTTTTTTATCTCTCTCCTAAGTGACAGGAGGAAACAAACTACAAGTGTCAGATTTTTTCCCTTCTCTATACAAAATTAAAAGCTTTCTCTTAAAATTCTGTGTTGCTGTGACAACACCTGGTTCCACCTGAACTTAACTTTTCTCAAACCTTGAGCTAACGAATGCGTTTTTCTTATGGAAATGTTTTTCTTAAGCTATGTTAATGAACTGTGTAGTTACCCTAGGCTCTGTCTTTGTTCAAGTTGGTTTCCACCTAAGACTCAAAATCCATAAATGCTCAACAAACCAGTATGTTTACTCATACATTGTTCACATAGTCTACGTTAATGAAACTATATATTGACTTGGAAACCTGCCTTTCTTCATGATTCATGTCAATCGTTTTATGGCCCAGGATGACTCACCTTGTGCCAATGTTATCTCAAAATGCATGTTGTTGGTGAGGGGCCTGGTGCCACTCTGAGTTTTGAGACATTTGCTTTCTCTAATTAGCAGCCTACTGATAGGGGTAAAAGTAACAGGAAAAAAAAATTTTTTTTTAATTGAGTCTTATATTCACTTTGTTGTTCAATTGCCAAGTTGTATCTAACTCTTTGTGATCCCATGGACTGCTGCCTTTTTATACTGTTCATGGGGTTTTCAAGGCAAGACTATTGGAGTGGGTTGTCATTTTCATCTCCAGTGGACTGCATTTTGTCAGAACTCTTCACTGACCTGTCAGTCTTGGGTGGCCCTGCGTGGCATGGCTCATAGCTTCACTGAGTTATGCAAGCCCTTTGCCAGGACAAGGCTCTTGATGTATAAAACATATAACTAATGAGAACCTACTATATAGCACAGGAAGGTCTACTCAGTGTTATGGTGACTTAGATGGAAAGGATATCCAAAAAAAGAGGGCATATGTGTATACATGTGGCTGATTCACTTTCAGTTCAGTTCATTCAGCCACTCAGTTGTGTCCGACTGTTTGCGACCCCATGAATCGCAGCACGCCAGGCCTCCTTGTCCATCACCAACTACCAGAGTTCACTCAGACTCATGTCCATCGAGTCAGTGATGCTATCCAGCCATCTCATCCTCTGTTGTCCCCTTTTCCTCCTGCCCCCAATCCCTCCCAGCATCAGAGTCTTTTCCAATGAGTCAACTCTTCACATGAGGTGGCCAAAGTACTGGAGTTTCAGCTTTAGCATTATTCCTTCCAAAGAAATCCCAGGGCTGATCTCCTTCAGAATGGACTGGTTGGGTCTCCTTGCAGTTCAAGGGACTCTCAAGAGTCTTCTCTAACACCACAGTTCAAAAGCATCAATTCTTCAGTGCTCAGCTTTCTTCACAGTCCAACTCTCACATTCATACATGACCACTGGAAAAACCATAGCCTTGACTAGATGGACCTTTGTTGGCAAGGTAATGTCTCTGCTTTTGAATATACTATCTAGGTTGGTTATAACTTTTCTTTCAAGGAGTAAGCGTCTTTTAATTTCATGGCTGCAGTCACCATCTGCAGTGATTTTGGAGCCCCCCAAAATAAAGTCTGACACTGTTTCCACTGTTTCCCCATCTATTTGCCATGAAGTGATGGGACCAGATGCCATGGTCTTCGTTTTCTGAATGTTGAGCTTCAAGCCAGCTTTTTCACTCTCCTCTTTCACTTTCATCAAGAGGTTTTTGAGTTCCTCTTCACTTTCTGCCATAAGGGTGGTGTGGTGTCATCTGCCTATCTGAGGTTATTGACATTTCCCCCGGCAATCTTGATTCCAGCTTGTGCTTCTTCCAGCCCAGCATTTCTCATGATGTACTCTGCATATAAGTTAAATAAGCAGAGTGACAATATTCAGCCCTGATGTACTCCTTTTCCTATTTGGAACCAGTCTGTTGTTCCATGTCCAGTTCTAACTGTTGCTTCCTGACCTGCATATAGGTTTCTCAAGAGGCAGGTCAGGTGGTCTGGTATTCCCATCTCTTTCAGAATTTTCCACAGTTTATTGTGATCCACACAGTCAAAGGCTTTGGCATAAGTCAATAAAGCAGAAATAGATGTTTTTCTGGAACTGTCTTGCTTTTTCGATGATCCAGCAGATTTTGGCAATTTGATCTCTGGTTCCTCTGCCTTTTCTAAAACCAGCTTGAACATCTGGAAGTTCACAGTTCATGTACTGCTGAAGTCTGGCTTGGAGAATTTTGAGCATCACTTCACTAGCATGTGAGATGAGTGCAATTGTGCAGTAGTTTGAGCATTCTTTTGCATTGCCTTTCTTTGGGATTAGAATGAAAACTGACCTTTTCCAGTCCTGTGGCCACTGCTGAGTTTTCCAAATTTGCTGGCATATTGAGTGCAGCACTTTCACAGCATCACCTTTCAGGATTTGAAAGAGCTCAACTGGAATTCCATCACCTCCACTAGCCCACTTGACTTCACACTCCAGGATGTCTGGCTCTAGGTGAGTGATCACACCATCGTGATCATCTGGGTCGTGAAGCTCTTTGTTGTACAGTTCTTCTGTGTATTCCTGCCACCTTTTCTTAATATCTTCTGCTTCTGTTAGGTCCAGACCATTTCTGTCCTTTATCGAGCCCATCTTTGCATGAAATGTTCCCTTGGTATCTCTAATTTTTTGAAGAGATTTCTAGTCTTTCCAATTCTGTTGTTTTCCTCTATTTCTTTGCACTGATAGGTGAGGATGGCTTTCTTATCTCTTCTTGCTATTCTTTGGAACTCTACATTGAGATGCTTATATCTTTCCTTTTCTCCTTTGCTTTTCACCTCTCTTCTTTTCACAGCTATTTGTAAGGCCTCCCCAGACAGCCATTTTACTTTTTTGCATTTCTTTTCCATGGGGATGGTCTTGATCCCTGTCTCCTGTACAATGCCACGAACCTCCGTCCATAGTTCATCAGGCACTCTATCTGTCAGATTTAATCCCTTAAATCTATTTCTCACTTCCACTGTATAATCATAAGGGATTTGATTTAGGTCATACCTGAATGGTCTAGTGGTTTTCCCTACTTTCTTCAATTCAAGTCTGAATTTGGCAATAAGGAGTTCAAGATCTGAGCCACAGTCAGCTTCCGGTCTTTTTTTTTTCCTGACTGCATAGAGCTACTTCATCTTTGGCTGCAAAGAATATAATCAATCTGATTTCGGTGTTGACCATCTGGTGATGTCCATGTGTAGAGTCTTCTCTTGTGTTGTTGGAAGAGGGTGTTTGCTATGACCAGTGCATTTTCTTGGCAAAACTCTATCAGTCTTTACCCTGCTTCATTCCGTATTCCAAGGCCAAATTTGCCTGTTATTCCAGGTATTTCTTGACTTCCTACTTTTGCATTCCAGTCCCCTGTAATGAAAAGGACATCTTTTTTGGGTGTTAGTTCTACAAGGTCTTGTAGGTCTTCATAGAACCGTTCAACTTCAGCTTCTTTAGCGTTACTGGTTGGGGCATAGACTTGGATTACTGTAATATTCCAAGGTTTGCCTTGGAAGCGAACAGAGATCATTCTGTCATTTTTGAGACTGCATCCAAGTACTGCATTTCAGACTCTTTTGTTGATCATGGTGGCTACTCCATTTCGTCTTAGGGATTCCTGCCCGCAGTAGTAGATATAATGGTCATCTGAGTTAAATTCACCCATTCCAGTCCATTTTAGTTCGTTGATTCCTAGAATGTCAACGTTCACTCTTGTCATCTCTTGTTTGACCACTTCCAATTTGCCTTGCAGGTTCCTATGCAATATTGCTCTTTACAGCATCAGACCTTGCTTCTATCACCAGTCACATCCACAGCTGGGTATTGTTTTTGCTTTGGCTCCATCCCTTCATTTATTCTGGAGTTATTTCTCCACTGATCTCCCATAGCATATTGGGCACCTACCGACCTGGGGAGTTCCTCTTTCAGTGTCCTATCATTTTGCCTTTTCATACTGTTCATGGGGTTCTCAAGGCAAGAATACTGAAGTGGCTTGCCATTCCCTTCTCCATTGGACCACATTCTGTCAGACCTCTCCACCATGACCCGCCCATCTTGGGTGGCCCCACGGGCATGGCTTAGTTTGATTGAGTTAGTCAAGGCTGTGGTCCTAGTGTGATTAGATTGACTAATTTTCTGTGATTATGGTTTCAGTGTGTCTGCCCTCTGATGCCCTCTTGCGACACCTGCCATCTTAATTGGGTTTCTCTTACCTTGGACGTGGGTTATCTCTTCACGGCTGCTACAGCAAAGCGCAGCCACTGCTCCTTACCTTGGACAAGAGGTATCTCCTCACCACCACCCCTCCTGACCTTGAACGTGGAATAGCTCCTCTAGGCCCTCCTGTGCCCGCACAGCCACCGCTCCTTGGATGTAGGGTTGCTCCTCCTGGCTGCCGCCCCTGGCCTCGGGCATGGGGTAGCTCCTCTCGGCTTCTCCTGTGCTGTTTCAGCCTGGCACTCTGGGCTGCCGCCCTTGACCTCGGACGTGGGGTAACTCCTCTCAGCCATGCTATGTGTGCCGGTTGCATCCGATCTTAGTTCAACCTAAATTTCTCCAGGTAGTGCCCGTCCTTTATGTTTCCTTAACACACTCTATCTCCCCCATTACTTGGGCTTTGATTCACTTTGCTATGCAGCAGAAAGTAACACAACAGTGTGAAGTAACTAGTTCAGTTCAGTTCAGTTGCTCAGTCATGTCCGACTCTTTGCGACCCCTTGGACTGCAGCACACCAGGCTTCCCTGTCCACCACCAACTCCTAGAGCCTACTCAAAGTCATGTCCATTGAGTTGGTGATACCATGCAACCATCTCACCCTCTGTTGTCCCCTTCTCCTCCTGCCTTCAATCTTTCCCAGCATCAGGGTCTTTTCCAGTGAGTCAGTTCTTCACATCAGGTGTCTGAAGTATTGGAGTTTCAGCTTCAGCATCAGTCCTTTCAATGAATATTCAGGGTTGATTTCCTTTTGGATTGACTGCTTTGATCTCCTTGCAGTCCAAGGGACTCTCAAGGGTCTTCTCCAACACCACAGTTCAAAAGCATCAATTATTTGGTACTCAGCTTTCTTTATAGTCCAGCTCTCACATCCATACAGGACTACTGGAAAAACCATAGCCTTGACTAGATGGACCTTTGTTGGCAAGTAATGTCTCTGCTTTTTAATATGTGTAGTTAGTAACTAACTATACTCCAATTTAAAAAAAAGTAAAAATAATGAGACATAATTCTGCTTAAAGGCATCAGAATGAGCACAGCTCATCTAGAGTTACATGAATGTTATGAAGTACTCAAATTATAATTCATGAGATAAGAAAATGATGAATGAGAAGATGGATGTTAGCTGAGCCTACTATGGTAATCATTTCACACCACATATCAATCAAAAGTCTCATGCTGTATGCCTTAAAAAGTGATGCATGTAAATTATTTCCTAATAAAACTAGATAAGTACTAAATTTTAAAATTATAAAAAAAAATTAGGCCTTATTGGGATCATTTAGATCAGCCCCATAAGAAGCCTTGCCTTCAGGGAGTCTTCCTTCAAACACCAACCTCCCTTCCGAAGTTTCAGTGTTTCCTCAGTTCCCATGTGCAAAATTCAAAGCCTCTGAAATGGCACACAGAAGTGCTCCTAATCTGAACCTTGTAAATCGCCCTTACCTTCTCTTATACCCAAACGCGCTTCTTCATTTTAGGTATGCAGAGTCATTTGTGATTACTTCTGTTCATCACCTCTGCACACGTTGTTCTTTCCTGACTGCGTGGAAAACTCCCAATATCCTCTGAGAGGTAACCTGAGTGTTAACTTCTCTAAATTGCATCCTAGTCAGGGAGTGCACTTGAGCACCTCCCCTGAAAGCCTTTCTTTTGGACCCTGGACCTGCTTTCCCTGCCCTGGAGCCTGGCCCAGCTGGCACCCACTATGCTGAAGCCCCACAGTGAGTATGTGCCGTGAATAATTTGTGTCCTATGTCGGACACCACTGAACACAGACTCAGAGCAAAACGTTTACAGTTGCTATTGCAGGGAATAATTCGGTCACAAGGCGGCAGGCTTTTCTCAAGCCAAATTGTGATCACCTGGGAAATGAAAGCTTTTTAGAGTTTTAATTCAGGGCTATAATTTAATGTGGAATGTGCCTGAATGAACACCCAAAAGCTTTTTGTGTTTTTCCTGAGTATCCTTTTTTAAATTAACCTTTATTCCATATTATAGTAACACTGATACACTGATACGCTTGTTGTCGGTGGCAGGTGAACTGAATGTATTTTCTATTTTGCTGTTATTTCTGCTTTCTCACCATTGCACCCTGATTAAATTCTAGAGACGTAATTTCTGTTTGCTTCTAACTCACCGTCTAAGTCGCTGGGGAACCCCTCATCTGCATGAGCAAAAAATGCCGCAGAAGTTAGAGATCTGATCGTGAAACCGCATGTTCCATGTCATTCGTAGGGAGTTAGGTCTTTCTCTTTGAAAGGAATGATTTTGAAATAACACAAACTTTGGTCGATCTTGCATTTCTGTATTAAAATAGCAGAGGTATTTGAAACATTCTTTCCATTTATTTTGAACTCTTCTCTGAGAAACTAAACCACACAGTGCTTTTGCCCATTAGGCTTAAGCAGTTTGGTAAGAGAGAATGAAAAAAATGAGACACTTCAGATGCCCTAAGACAGTCTGGTGAGTGATTTGTCTCACAGGAAACTGCGAAGCTCTTTCCCATCACTGCTGCTGAAGCATCCTACATTATGCGAAATGCTGGGCTGGATGAGCACAAGCTGGCATCAAGATCGCAGAGTTGGACACAACTGAGCAACTGAACTGAACTAGGTTGATCATAGCATTTCTTCTAAGAAGCAAATGTCTTTTAATCTCATGGCTGCAGTCAATATCTGCAGTGATTTTGGAGCCTCCCCAAATAAAGTCTGTCACTGTTTCCACTGTTTCTCATCTATTTGCCATGAAGTGATAGAACAGGATGCCATGATCTTCGTTTAATGAATGTTGCATTTTAAGCCAACTTTTCCACTCACTTCTTTCACTTTCATCAAGAGGCTCTTTAGTTCTTCACTTTCTGCCGTTAGGGTTAGGGTTAGGGTTAGGGTTAGGGTTAGGGCTAGGGTTAGG